>JARFOC010106219.1:0-12052 GCA_031763485.1 Osmoderma eremita | reverse complement strand
GATTTATACAGTTTCAAGTGTTTTATTTACATAATATGGATCTTCATCAAGTAAACGCCAAATCAATCCAATTCATAACAATAAAATTGTTTTAAGACGGTACCTTATCTTTGTGAACTAGATCCAATTGAATTGATATGGGAAAAAATTAAATATTAAGTGCCATCCAAGAACAATACATTTAAATTGAGAGAAGTGAAAAAATTATTACAAGCTATACAAAATATTCAAAATGTTAATTGGAAGGCTTGTGTTGGGCATGTGATTCGGGAAGAAACAAGAACGTGCACATCAGATTGAATTATAGATGATCAGATTGAACCATTTGTTATTTCAGTTTGTGTTGATAGTGAAAGTGATAGTTTATCAGAAATTTCAGATTTAGCGTAGACAATAAGGAGTCAGTGCGTTGATTATTATGTGTGATGTAACTATGTGAAGATTGTGTAAAAGATCATGTTGTTCTACTGTGAAATATAAAGCTAATAAAATAAAATTCTTTGTCGTATTTACAGCTATCCTACAGTTTAGTATTTGCTATTACAATTCTGAATGATGTAGAACATTCCAAAGAATAAAATTTATCAAGTGCAATTTGTATGACTGAGTCGTGCGTGTATATTTATCAAGATAAATCAAACTTTTTAACCCACAACTTGGCTAATGGAAACTAGAATTAAAGATCATTTTCATTTGCCATTCTAACACAGATATCAAAACGTTCTGTGACATGTACAGGCTTTATAAATATTTCAAATTTACCGCCGAAATGATCTAGTGATTTTTCCGGTAATATTTGCAGTGTAAACCTGGCTTTTTCATTATTTTAAAAACAAATTATAATCCCGTATGAACTCCCCATAAGGCACGATTGCCCCGCCCACTGTACGACTCCCTATTCCAACTTCGGGAAACTAATGTATTTATCTTTTCGTTTCAGGTGAGTTCCGTCTGGGTATAGACCCGTCGACAATACACCCGGAGTTTTCCGGCGACTAATCCGTGATTCGGGACACGTACAGAACGCCTCGTCCAAAGCGGAAGAATACGGGAGCGGAGACGTAACCTGATCCGGGAACGGACTGAGGCTGCAGAGGTCTATTAGGTTTACGGGGAGACCCTAGCTAGCGGGTGTTCTAAGTGTTACTACGGCGACTGAATGAGAATTTCTCGAGCGCCATCTATTTATCGCTGGAGAATTAACCAAAAATTAGTTTGTATTGTATTGGTTTCTCTGTTTGGTTTCTTTTGGATCGAATTAAACTAAATTAAAGCCGTGATAACATCTCGTCTGTTCTTCAGTTTTTTTTAGTTATTGATAAATGTTTTTGAATTTTGTCCCCCCAAAAAAAATTTATACCATGGAATTTAAATAGTTGTACAAAATATTCCCGTATTAGTGGCAAAAAAAAATATTTTCGCGAATATTCACTTCAATCCTAAAATATTCATTCGTAATATCAGAACCGTATTTAACCATAGTTTAAATTAAACCCAATATCGAGTATTAATCTCTCTAATATCCATATAATTGGTTTTCCAAGGTAAGGGATGTCGATGGACTATTATCTGCAACTAACTGTAAGAGGAAATTTGTTATGGGACGTATTTTTGACTTAAAACAGCCGAACCTTAGTAATTATTACTAAAAATGTTTTTTATTGCATTTAGAAGAATTCAAATTAAATTATATTTCCAATCTGGAATTCTAAATATGAAGTTTTGTATCAATCGTCTTTTAAACAATACATAAATTAAAAAGCGAGGATGGACGCAGTACAAATATCTTATTCCGAAAATGGCAGAATGCAAAATGTATATACACCCAGATACGAAATGAAACAATGTGTAGGGGGAATCCTTTTCATATCATCTTCTTAAAGAATAAGTTTAAAATTCATATTTAAAAAAATCATTACTAAAGCGAGGATGGACACGATACAAATACAATCATCTTTCTAAAATAACAGAAAAACTAAAGCGTATTTTTACAAATATGATTCGATATAATTCTCCACCCCAAATGAAATTAAAACAGTGCCGTAGGAGTGGGTAAAGGGTTCCCTTTAATCTCATTAAAATACAATTAAAATTAATGTTTAGATAACAATTAATGATAGCAAGACCTCTATATATATGTATGTACACACGTGGCTCCTTTATTTGCAGTTGGTGGTGCTTGTTCCTCGCGTAAGTGTATATAAGTGGGTGGTTTATTCAATTTTAATCAAAGTAAGTGGTCGAGGAAATTGTTTGCATTTCCGCTTTTGTTATGTGAAATAAATATAATGACTGTCTGTGGGCGTATAACTTTACAATTTAATCGGTTTAATAAGGAGAATGAATGGAATCAATTCATCTATTTTCATTCAAGAGCAATATTTGAAATTCGAAAACCCAAAAGTTCATCGAAATCTGATTCCCGGAATCGAATATTAAAATATGGAGATTTATCGAATCCCCAACTTTCTCTTTTTATCTTTGCTCCTTCCAGTTCCATCCAGATAATTCGCGGGGATCTCAAACACTAGTTTTATACCCGAAAACACCCACTAATCAACCTCCATAAAATACCCCAAAAGTAGAGAACAGATATCACATTACACATCATAGACTGGGTCGGATAAACCTGCCAATTCTTTTCATGGACGTCCAGTCTCGTATTACCCGAGCTCCTGGTACACGGAATCGTCTTTTTCTATTCCTTGTTGCTTCTTTATGTACCGAGATACATCCCAGCGGCGATGTTTTTGCTTTGAAATAGCGAGGGTGGAAATCAATACGTGCCTATTGCGGGAGTGACTATCTTTCTAATGGCACGGATTATGTTGTTATAAAGAAGTTGTTTATGTGGTTTAGTTGTACATACGTTTATAGCTCACAAGGAGCCTGAGATGTTTTTGTTATATATATATATATATATGAAAAATAACTATGACATATGACATTATATATATATATATATATATGTTGTTACATATATATAAAACAAAAACATCTCAGGCTCCTTGTGAGCTATAAAAATATGTACAACTAAACTACATAAACATGCCGCACACCTTGAAAATTGTAACTTTCAAAATTAACAGTCTATGTCTTCGTATCCCGCTCGAAGGACCAACGTTTGGGGTGATTCCCTGTTCAACTAAACTACATAAACAGAAGTAATAGGTTGGTAGAGCGAAAAGAAGGAAAACAGGTTGTAGTATAATCCTTTGAAATCGGTCTCGACGCAATCTATACTGGCAGATATGCCCCGAAAGTCCGCCACTGACGCGAAATGGGATACATCTGTCGGAAAATAAAACCAGACGTCACTAGATGCTAATATGGAAACTAAACTACATAAACAGAAGTAGTAGGTTGGTAGAGCGAAAAGAAGGAAAACAGGTTGTTATGACTGGTGTTGAGAAGTAATTTGTTAGGGTATCATCTCCTTTCGTTTAAGTGCAAATGTGTAACGTTACAAAAAAAGCCCTGTATACTACCCGCCATTAATTTTGGTAGAATCGCCGTGCCATCTTCCTAATCAGAAAATAAGACACCAGATAAGAATGATTATCCAAATTACTTAACCGAACAAATTAATGAAATCAAACGCGAAAAAACTCCCTTCCTCTTACGTTCCTCTAGTAAGACCCTTCCACGAAGAATACGCGAAAGAACTCAAATCAACCTCTCAAGTAGTCAACTGGATGGTTATTTCCTTGCCAGTATAATCCTTTGAAATCGGTCTCGACGCAATCCATACCGGCAGATATGCCCCGAAAGTCCGCCACTGACGCGAAATGGGGTACATCTGTCGGAAAATAAAACCAGACGCCACCAGATGCTAATATGGAAATTCGGGCTGCATCAGCAAACGTAGAGACTTCCAGAGAATATCGTAGGAGCGACCGATTCCGATCTAGAATCGTTCAGACGATTCGGGCTGTTTTCCATTGACTCGCTTTATTTCCCTCGGGAGGGGGGAACTAGGTGAGGACTGAGGGAGAGGGGGCAATTGGCGGTTCTGCATCTCTCAAGGGGCTGAAGGGGTTGTTTATAGACTGGTTGTTTGTTTGAATGTAATTGGAGTTTGTGATGTAAGTATTTGCTTCTAGATATATTTTTAAAATAATGAAATTAAAATAAATACGATTGCACGATGACTATCACGAATTAAATGAAGGCGACTAGATTCCCTCTAAGTTCTTGCATACGTAGTTCATTAGAAACCGGGATAAAACATAATTGTGATAAGTTTTCATCCACAACCACCACTACTTAGCCAATGTGCACGTCATACCACTTGGGCAGTGTCAAGTGTCATATTGATTCGACATTTGTCGACTTTCTCCATCCTTGCTTTAGTTATATATCATTAATAATAATGAATAAGGAACTAATCCAATAATTAGCAACATTTATTCACCACTTAGCACGGCTTTTGTCTGAATAAGTCAACAGATACAGCCATTTTTAACTTTTTAAATAATATATATATGACAACTTAGATTGTGCTAAACAATGTTCGAGTATTTTTTATTTACATGTCCAAGGCGTTTGATTTAGTTAATCACGGAGTATCATTAAATTGGTTTAAATCCTACCTAAATACCAAACGGTAAACAGTGATGTAACTATTGGGGTGCCTCAGGACTCCGTTCTGAGTCCTATACTATTTCTAATCTACATCAATGCTTTTGCCGCACATCTAAGTCACGTGGATCAAATGGTCATGTATGCGCAGACGACATTGATATGATTTTACCTTCTAAGGATTTACCTGAATTATTACAAAAAATCAAGTGAAATTACCCGAAACAATGTGGGTGTAATTGGATATTAATATTGAAGAAACGAAATTCCTTTATTTTCATAATAAAATCAATTCAGGGATTCAATATTAATCAAGTCACCGGGAATACTGAGGCATCATGTAAATTTTTTGGGAGTAGATAGATGTGCATGAAAATTTAAAGCGGTCACAATACATTGAATATTTGTCTAGAACTTGTAAAAATGAATTTATTAGGAAAACACACACAGACCTGCCTTCACTTATGATACATTCATAGTTTTTATAATCTTGACACTAAATATTTTAAATTATTGACTTTATTATAACATTAAATTATCTTCAAATATTTTGATACATTATCTACTTAGATGGGTCGTCGTTTCTATTCATATAATAGTACTTAACTCCCCGGCTTGGTATATTAACTGATGTGCACTCTGTATATCATTCGTTTGAATTTACCGCCAACATATCTTTTCAAGAGGCCTTAGTGCATTCATCTTCTTGATGTTGGCACTGATACGTTAGTTTGTGATTCCCGCTTTTGTGACGTGAAAACATGGCGAATTTCGAAACCCGTAATGTAGAAACTCTGTTTACCTTTAATATATACTAAAACGCTAGACAGCGTCGCGAAATTTTTTATTACTCTAATTTTGTTGCATAAATTGTTATTTATCTATCTATTACTTGGACTAAAATTTCTTGTTTATCAAGATCATCCCATAAGCACTTGCACAGCGTCAAGCAACAGATTGATTTTACGTGTACTGTCCATCCTCGCTGTAGTAATATTTCGTTACTTACTTGAACTTAAATTACCCGAAATTGTTTTTAGTTGAAACCACTGCGTAAGCACTTGGGCGAGATCAAGCGACAGATTGATTTGACGTGTACTCTGTCCTTCTTCGCTTTAGTAATACTAATAATAGTACTGTGTCCATCCTCGCTTTATCTATGTTTCGTTGTTACTTGGATTTTTTATCTGTTTTTTAGCAAGATGCGTGGGTTAAAACCACCTATTTAATTGCGGAGGAAATTTATTCCAAAAATAATAAAACAAAAATTAAATTAATTAATTCAATCAATGAAATTAATTATATAAAGAAGATAACTAAAAGATAAATAAAAAATCTGTTTTAAATTTAAATTTTTCTGAAAGAAACCCAAAGAATGATAAATACAATAATTACTGTCGTAATATTAATTAAATATCTTAGATACGTGTTTATATCTTAGCATTCACACTTCACACCGCATTGCCTTTAATGTATTCCCCAATTTATTTTCAAATCACCGATCATAGATCGTCCTTGTTTCAAATAATCCCCGCAGGATCTTTAAGATCGTTTTACCGTTCGTTTTTCCCTATTAGGGACTTCCTTCCGCAGGATAACCGAATTGGCGATCTCTTATCGAGGTGGTACTTTTTAAATAGATGAATGTCCGTCAGACACGCCTACTTATGTTCCGTAAGGACTTGCTAACTCAGCGTCTTCTCTATGTATTCTATAAAACTAGGGTGGAGGGAAAGCAATGTCTCTTAGTTAATGCAAGAGACCATTCGTTTACTTTTTCGTAGTTTGCTCCGAGGAAAATACCGATGAATGAACGCGAATTATGAATTTCATATTTGAAACTGGTCTCCATTCATTTTGAAATACTAAATTAAACCAATTCAAACAAATCGATACATAAACGTATATAAAAATCAAAACCACGTGACCTTTTCAATAGCATTCGGTTGCGTCAATGCAACAAAATCTTATTTAATTATTTAGGACGATAACAGATCGTTCAAAAATCCCTAACGATAAACAAACTCAGATAGAACTCACTAAAACCAAATACGAATCTCCTCTTTGACCTATTTCATCTTCCAATATCAATACAGACGTTTTATCTTGGAAATACACGCAACTTCCAACGACCAGCCAACTATATTACTAATACATTGTCGTATGTTATTATTTTTATTATCGTATTATCCGTTGGGGTGATACAGAATCGGTCGGTATTCCATTATTTATTCGCGGAAGTGCAGGATTACGTGACAGACGCGGACTGAGTAACCCGTTACTGATTATATCATCGCTCATTTGGTGTATAAACATTGGCTAACCTGACTGTAAACAATTCTAGTATCGTACGCATAATTCCGCTCCGGGAATTATAGGATATCTCTCTCGCCGTAGGATATAGAGAGGGACGACTTGTTTCCGGAGTCCGTTTCGATCTGGTTTACGTCGCAATTGTTAATTATTAGTGTCCGGCGTTTTTAGGGATTTTACGTCACCCATGGCACTTCGATTTCCGCTTGTATATCGCATCGATAGTGTAGAAATAAACATATTTCCCTAATGGACGTGCAATCTTATAAAAAAAATATCGGAAGGTATTACGACATCTTCTATCTAAAATCGCCGAACAGTATTAATAAATATGATCCGGCTGTTTTAAGTTGTGTAGAAATACAAAGCGCCTAGTCAAATTCATATACAGCTTTATATAAAAGGGATACACGCGTTCTTTTCTAAGCCTTATCGGTTCACCTCACACTAAAGTTAAACCATTTTTTTTTCGCAACTTTATAGAGCTTAAGATTTTTCTCGTAGTGGAGGTGAATCAATAGTGGGGGTGAATAATCACTGAATAAAAACTTAAGCTTTATAAAGTTACGAAAATTTATCTTTAGTGTGAGGTGAACCGATGAGCCTTGGAAAATATATTTAATTCATTAGAGCTTTTTTTTATTATTTTTTAAATATATATTTATTACTTTTATCTTAGTTTAGCGTTACTTCGTTATCGAAATAAGTTTTACAGTAAAATTATAACACTAAATTCTTTCGTTATTAAGAAATTTTATCTATCTCTTCAACAGCTAGTTTTTGAGCGGATTAGATAAGAGAAATAATTAGATTTTTTTTACCCTTAACAATACCGGGCAAAACAAAAATAAAAGAAATAATTTCCCCTTTATTCCTGAACGTTTAGAATTGTTTATTTAAAAATTCTAGATCTCCAAACGCTAGATACTTTGATCTTTCCATTTCAAAACGAATTTCACAACTTCTATTGTACGTCTTCCCGCACATAAAGATGAAATCAATCTTTCCTCCTCTTTTATCGTAAAAGCCCTTTCTATATAATTCTAGGATTTTTGCTGGTAACGAGAATTCTCCACGAAAAGCCTTGCTGTCAAACGTAGACCTTAGTAATGTTATAGTGGTGCATTTCTTTGTGCGATCCTGGATGTGATCTTATACTGGAGTAATGATGAGGAATATAATTATGATTAGAATAATAAGATTCTTTGTCGGTTTATGCCACGCAAAAGAACTTTCCGGTTGTGTTATAACACACAAAAGATCAAATGAGTTCTCTGTTTTCCTAATTGACAAAAGGACGCTATCGTCACAGAGAGAATCAAATAGAAAAAGTAAAATTCAATCAAGCATACTTTCATAAATACAGAATATTTAGGTGTGCGACGTTGCCACATCTTCAGCACACATGCGACGTGTTACGACGGGGTGGAATACCTCTCGGACATGCTATCGAAACAGGAGCAGATAGATGAATTCGCGTGGGAATTGACTTTCGGCCCCCTACCGGATATTTGCACCTCAGTTACCCCCAGTTATTGCCATCAAAAACCAGTGCTTCGGGCTTAGTCATTGAGGCGTATGAAAAATTACGATTACGTTAAAAATCGTACAATTTCATAGGTGAAAATATATCAAAAAAAAATTATTTACAAAAATTGTAGGCAGTCTTAAACTTAACATTTTATAATTATTGTCATATATACACGATGTTTCACATCACCAGCGTGAATCAAACATACGGTTTCTTAAATGGAACAGCCCTGTATATTATTTCAGATTTAGATTAAGCTCAAGTTCATTTTCCGGAAGAGTATTTAATGATGAATCTATTCAGTCATTTTATAGTGATGTGGTCTCATTTATATATTTCACAAAGCGTTACAAACGCTTTTAAATATTCCTATCAATTTTTTTTACATTAACGTTCCTGTCAAGTCTTTTCTTTATAATAACAAATCCAATTGTAAGAAATGGATTAGCGCTGATATTAAAAATTCTAGTGACTATGACGCCAAGAAACTTCACCGTCTCTGACTTATATACAGTAAGACCTGTATATGATGTACCGTATGAGAGCAATAATATGGACATATTTGCGTTAATCGACAATATTGAATTTCTAAAGCGAACGAGACACATGGTAATTGGCAATTGTCCTTCTTGATACTTGCACTTCTACACCCATATTTCTAGGAGTGAAATCCGTTACTTCGGGCTCGGTATAGATCGCTGAGTTAGCCGTTGGTGCGTGCATAAATAGTCGAAATTGTAAAATTGGGGCGAAAATCATACGATTTTGGGTGTGAAAAATCCATTTTGGGGACTTGCCGTGACAAAATTCGATAATAACTACTTAATATATTTAAACATACATGATATGATATACAGTATGCTGCAGAGAGCTAGTTATTAACGAATCAAACGCTGTACTAGCTTAGTTCTACACTAGCTGAAAATATATCGATCGTTGAGAGATTTTTGTATATCTCTTGATATATGAGAAACAATGCTTCACGCGTTACATATTTAAAAAAGGCGATATTTTACTGTCAAAGCAAAAAAAAAATCTGTGTAAATAGATGCTATTTATAATCTCCTAAGTGTATGTATCTTGGGTGTTATTTCCGTTTCAGAAACATTTCTAATTCCTCCATTGCTACCCAGGTCCCCATGATTTGACACGTACGTCATTTCAGTTTTCAAAACGAATGGCCCCGAAAAATCCTTCCCTGTCTCGTCAAAAACAAATGACGCAATCGTATCGTGCCAGTTTTTTCCGTTTCGTATATACCCCTTTCTCCCACCGACACTTTAACTTCCCCATTTCTCACACGCAGTTGGAGGTTGCGTACATCAGGAATATTCATTTATACCCAAAGCATAAAAGCTTAGGTCGCCCTGTTTGTTTGTATGATTCGTCGGTTTTTTTTTTCTTTTTTCGCGCATTTCTTTTGTTTCCCCCCGTTTTTGTGTTTTCATTATTCTCTCGCCTGTCAAGAGATGTTTTTCTACCAATAATCGTCGATGTACGTCATTTCACACCCGCGAGGAGCGATGGGTATGAAGAGGAAGAAAGGGAGAAACAAAGGAATGCCTCTACCCCTAATTAACATGCGTTCGATTGTTTAACGATTCTTTTGTCGCTAAACCCAAATTCAACCAGCACCACGCATAGATTTCAAGTTTAACGATTCACGGGTTTTCCTCACCAGCAACCCTCAATACAATATATTTTTTTTATTATCGTTAATGTTATTGGGAGAAAGACCGCTTTGTTTTTCTCTGCGTCGTCAGTAGACGGTAGCCCCGTTTTGTTTTATGGTCACACCATTGTTTTTGGTTGGGTGTTCACACGACACTTCTTACCGTTGTATTCGTCAGGATTGAGGGGATGTTTTCAACTGCACTCGATATATTTTTATCGGCGTTGAAACTTTGCTATTGTGAATGAGGGGGATTTTTATTAGATAGCATATACTATACTAGGTGTTCGATAAATACGTATGGTAGTGATAAAAAACTTTTAATTACAGATTCAATAGATTTAATAACTCCATATGAAGTGTGAAACACAACTATTAACTCCTAGTGACTGCGCCTGTCTTAAACTAACCTTAAATTCTTCTTTTTTCATTATAGAAGAAATTTAGTGCAATGAAATTATGGGCTTTTTCACTGATTCTCAAATAAAAAAATTATGTTTTTTTATATTTTACTGGTTGCCTTAAAATATTCATTTTAACTGACAGAAACCCAAAGAATGGAACCGGAAGTAATAATATACGGCTGATTCGACGATTTGGCAACCGTGTATCGAATTCTCATAAGCTCTGTACTGCATTCGGAGGTTGAGACGATCTATAATAATATTCTCCAAAATTCTACCAGTACTCTAAACACTAAATTTGACACGCTAACTGCGACACTAGATCCTTAGATGTAGATTAGTAAGGGTCGTAGAGGTATAGAACTAAGGTTTCTGTTTCAAATGGACCACAGCCCATTTCGCCAGGGTCATATCGACAAACTACCGTGGTCATGAAAAGTATCGCGTTCAAAATTTGTCGCCAGGACATCTAATAGACACTGCGGACATGGCTAGGGTTGTTTTGGGTGTGACCCAAGGGTGTGTGGTCGTATCAGAAGGATAAATATATATGTGGAGATCGATTCATATCTGATGGCACTTGGACGAAAGAGATATTGCGGGTTATAGAAAGCAAGCAGTATAAAACGAGTGAAACACCTATAGCATTTAGTATTTTAGGCCTCGCACATCTCTATATTACTTCTCTCTCGTTACTCTATATGTGTAAATATATAGAACCGTCTTGACATGCAGATTACGAATATGGAGTTTTGTTTCTTCCTAAAACCCAATACCCAAAACTTTACGATTTTCGAATTGAATACTAAGTTGCCCAAATCCAAATTATACACCAATCGGTTCCGCTTCTTCTTAAACCCAATAGTTCTCGAGATATTTTATGAAACGTTCATCAAAAAACTTTTTTCGAATATATGTATCTGGAAAACAATTATAGATATCGGATTCTTCATGCGATTTTCATAATTTACATCAATTCCATAGCCAACTTAAGAGCAAAACACGGGAAACACCCAAAGAGATCGTTTATTGAAAAATCAAGTTGTCTGAATCTCGTTAAATTTAACATCGGTCCACCGTCTGATATCCAGATTACGACTATCGGGTTTATTTCTTCTAAACACCGAATAGTTCTGGAGTTAAGAACACGTATGATCTTCAAATCGAAAAATTAAGTTGTCCAAATCCCGTTAAATTTCACACAAATTGCGACTTAACACATTGTTGACCGGCAATTTTACGCTGAAACTATCTCATGTCACCGGCTATTGTTTCGTAATTCAATGTAGAAGTGAAACAATATAAATAACCTTCAATAAACTCTATTTATACATAATGAATTGAAATGAAATTTTGTACAAATCTTTTAGATGACTTTTAATTTTTTTTTAGTATGATATGCCGTATAGCAATCACCTACGTGTAATGGTACACAGCAGGTTTTGAAAATATACCTTGTTTCGCTCCGCTTCCGTTTGAAGAGCATACTCTACACGTTCTAGTTGGATTAATTTTTACACCGGTGACTATTTTTTCTAAAACGTGGTCTTT
>JARFOC010106188.1:0-12057 GCA_031763485.1 Osmoderma eremita | reverse complement strand
AAGGAAATGTGGATAGTGGATAATTTGCAAGATAACATTGAAGAATTTATTATTCATGTAACAGATTCGTCATCATCCGAAGATCAAACTGATTCATCTAAAAGTTGAAGCAAGACATATGTGTGTGTAATTGCTATTCATTTCTTAAATATTATTGTACTATATGGGAATTTGTATGATTATTTGTTAAAGTATATTTTACTTTAAATTTAATAAATTGTATAATACCCCAATTCCTAAATAAATCTGCGAAATGTAAATTACGTTAATGTTGAGTAATAATAAATAAAATTATGGGCTCTTTCACTGATTCTTAAATAAAAGAATTATATATTTTTTTAATATTTCACTGGTTTCCTCAAAATATGCATTTTAACTGTTAGAAACCCAAATAATGGAACCGGAAGTAATAATATACAGCTGCTTCGATGATTTGGCAACCGTGTATCGAATTCTCATAAGCTCTGTAATGCATTCGGAGGTTGGGACGATCTATAGTAGATCCGTTTGGGTACTGCGATTAGCGTGAAACCCATGTTGGTTGGCGGTAATAACGTTACGGTGGGTGGGTGTTCAAGATTAAATCGCATATAATATGTTCTAAAGTTTTTGCTATACTAGAGAGCATTGTAATTGGACGGTAATTTTGAATAAGTTCTCTATCTTCGCTTTTGAATATTGGAAAGATATGTGCTACTTTCCATTGATTGGGGAAACAACCAGAGTTTATTGAAAGTTGATACAGAAGAGCTGGAGGATACGACAAACTGGGACTGCACATTTTTAAGAAATAATCGGGTATTCCATCTGGGCCATGGTTTAGACGGCCTTGTGAACGGCTTAGTTTGGAGAAAACGTCTTCTGAGGTTATTGGTACTATACTTAAGATTAATATTATTTGTAAACTGAATAAAGTGAAGTGGATTATAAGAAAAATATATTTAATATTTGTTTATAGTTCATTATATTGAGGAATTGCTCAAATGAAGAGAAAGAAACATCTAAAACTGCTCTCTCACCAAGAGGAGGAGGGGGGGGGGGGTAATATAACGACAAGATTGTCTTACCCTTTCCTCACCACCATCCTTCGTTAACGTTTGTCTTTAAACAAACAGTAACCGCGATTTCCATGCCGTATATTAATGAATTAAGTGCTAGTTCGGAAGTCGACATTTTAACAAATGTCTGGGGGTTGCATTAAGGTGTGCGCGACCGGGCGGAAGGTAGATAGGGGGCGACACCAGCGCCACCGCTTACACGAACGTCTCACACAGTTGTGACAGGGTGTATTGCTGTGGGAAATTTATTTAGCATCTTTCCCCATTTTTCCGTATAATTTAAAGAGGAGAAGAAAAAAAGAATGTTGAAGTAGCGGGATATTTCATTGTTGGGGATAAAATTGCTTGGCGTACCACTCCTGTGTACAACAATGGTAATAATAATAATAATAATCATACTTGGGTAGCGTTGGGGAGGAATGATATTCATAACTAGTAAATCCTTCAAATATTATAATAACTCAAAGAGATCTCTCTAAACCTAACAGAGAAACTTGGGTAACTGTTTCGGTTTGGCTGAACATACTGAATACAATGAACTGCGCCAGTAACTTCTGAAAGCAACTACGAAGCATTATTATATTTTTTAACGTAATCCCTCCATCTATTTCGTCCGGAATGTCTGCATTGTATACGTAATACGCATCCCTAAATATCCGTAACGTTTTTAATTGTATTACTGTTTCTATAAATATATTTTTATGTCTCACGAAAGGACCTATTTCCTTATTATTATCATCCCCAGCATATATATCGGTCTCTCTTACTGGGTTTTGCTTTATTTAAAAAGGGATTCATCTATTATTCAGGGGACGCAGAAGGCAGAAAGCGTTCAGGCTAAATTGCGGTAAAAAAGGAAAACATTCGAAAACATAATGAAATTTGAATATCTTTCTCGCGTTTATTTGGAAATTGCTCTAACTTACCGATCTCTTTCTCCTAAGCGTAAATTGATTTTCCCTCCGATGGTTTTACTTTAACAAAGGATCAGATTGGCTGCACCATTATAAAATTGAGACGAAAAGGAATGGAAGGGATTTATATATACGAAACAGTATTGTAACGAAAATAGAGTTTCAATTCCTATTTTCTTGATGTAATATTCTAAATGAAACGTTCACTTTTTTATTTTGAAAACACTTATTCGTAAAATAACTAATACTTCACCTCAAACTTTAAAAAAAATTTAACAAACATCAAGAATGAAGGACACGAAAGAACTGTTTGTCCCCATAAAAAATACATACGATATATATTCAATAATCGAAGCCATTAACAGTATTTTCAAATCACGAATTTATCTAGTATTTCTATAACTTAGAGACATGCCTTGGCAAGGATGTTCGAAACTTGCTGATGCAGGTGCATTAGAAAATATGGAACTTTTGAAGGAAAGTTTGGTTTTGCCTGATTCTGAACAGTACCCGCATTGGGGGTACATATAACAAAATTCACTTGAGTGGTATGGTTGTAGATATATTAACTACAATATAATTTTGGTTATTCAACTTTATATTCTCAATTTTTTGTGTTTCTCTTTTAGTGTTTTGCTTTAATATAATAATATAAAAATGGGCCTATAACTTTTTCAGACGTGCCCATATTAGAGGGTGTTGGGGCAATTTTTCATTTATTTTTTCTTCCTTCCGAGTCAAGAAAATGAAAATATGAGACTATATACACATTATATTATAGAGGTATATATGGATGTAAGTAAGGAACGAAGGTATTTTATATGGTATACATATATACCGCTGATGTTGGGTGGTTGGCAGGCCTGTGTAATGCCCCTAATATCTTTCATTTTGTACAGGTCGTTTTGCTACGCAAACAGAAACAGGTCACGTGATGGGGTGCTATTTATTTTGCACCAACATTATTCCTTTCCGTGTCAATAAGAGGAAAATATTTACTTTTGAATTACAATAATTGCCTGAACGAATGTTTGATAAATAAGTAAATAACGCCATGTATACATACATATATACTTTTTTGTTTTTGTTTGAGCGTGGTCGGGAATTGAGTTGAGGAAGGGGGAGATATAATTTAATAGAACAGCAGTAACTGAAAATGTCAATTTTCCATTTCCAATTTACCGTTTTTACCGGAGGTAGTCGGGTTATTCCGAGGGGCAAGTCATTAAAACAAAATAAATCGATCAAAAATGGAAATTAATTGTATGCAAAATAAATACTACCTCGGCTGCCCGGCGGAGTACCTACAGAGCCACGGGAGTATTATTCATCAAAATGTCACCCTATCTTCATTAAACTTATCGGAATGGTGGCGGCGTTGCCGCCTGGCGGTTGGGGGCATGGATATTTTCGTTTCATTTGCAAAGTTCGCGAAAGGTAAACATTAAAATAGCGTTTGAGATCTCGGGGTTTTAAACCGTTTTATCTTTTCCGAAATGATAAATTATCTTTTCCTCCTTTTAAACCCCGGGCACACTTAAAATTATAATTGTTATTATACCCTTAATTCCTTTATAATAGGAAGAAGGACCTACCCTTACATTAAATGCATAAAGGAATTTAATTATATTAAATCTTGGAAGGAATGAAAATATTTAGTTCAGAGGCAGGGAAAAAAATACACTTCATTTCGCCGGCACGGCAGAAATGCATGTTATTTAGGTTGACATCCCTTAGATTTCTTTCTTTCCCATTTCATTCGCATTCGTCATGAAAGGTCGAGGAGAGAGAACAGGGGAGTTGAAATTCAGAAGAACTGTTGCCAGATTGTAACTTAGATTAAAAAAAAAACTGAAGAAATTGAAAGTAATATTAAAAGAAAATATTTTATCCATTTTTATTACAGTTTATCTTTTGAGGATGCCTACGTCTAAGAAAAATAATATCAGCTTGGACTTTTGATACTGCGGGAATTATAAATTCATCCTCTAAAAACCGCATCCGTGAGACAATATATCAGGTAACTAAATAAGTTTGTGTCTCTACTTTATGCAAATGAATATTTTTTAAGTTGTTGATCGATAGCACTTATTTCTTTAATTCTTACGTTTAAATAAATGAATATGGCAACGAATAAAACTATAATTCGAGGTTGTTTTCTCTATGAGTAGAAACTTGGTACCAAAGCGAAAAATATGTACCACATGCTGAGATGATGCCCTAACAGTACAGAAGCGGTTCCAAACATTTTGTTCGGGAGATCTAAGCTTGACCGATGAAGCCCGCCCAGGGAGACCGAAGATCATTAAAAACGGGGATATTCAACCGGTTGTGGAAGAAGATTCCAGTAGAACGTGCCTAGAGCTTGCAGAAAGCTTCAATGTGACAGATGAAACCATTCCTTTGCAGCTTCATTAGCTAGGAAAAAGGTGGAAGTTAAGCAAATCGGTCCCACATGAATTGTCAAATGATAAGAAATTAAGTCGTCTTACCATATGTTCGGTAAACACCTGACGCAACGATCGTGAACCAATTCTTAATCGGTTGTTAATCTGCGACGAAAGCGGATATTGTACTCAAATTCTAGTTGTTCGTATCTGATTCGGTACCACACACTTCCAAAGCACCCAAACACGATTTTATTGTGTGTTTGATGGACAACAAAAGGAATTGTTCATTATGAGTTTTTGAAAAGGCGTTAGACCATCACTGCTAACTCGTATTGTGAACAGCTTCAGCGAATACAAGCAGCAGTCATTCAAAAACAGCCTTCCTTGATCAGTCAAAAGAAGGTGGTCCTTGAACAATATCGGCATAGAAAAATTGGTATCGCGTTGGCAAAAGGTCCTTGAGTGTGATGGTAGTTACTTCGATGCATAATAGTTTGTTATTGTTTCTTAATAAATCATCAAAAACCGCAAGAACTTATTTGGTTACCTGATATCATTCGGATCCAGAATTAGAAGACATGAGCATTATTTCTTTCTACAAAAGGAATTTCCTACCTGTTATAGGTGGAAAGATAGTATTCATATTGCATTGAAACCAACTTAGGAATCTTTTGTAGGGTGTTGACGAAGATGATACTTTACCTGAATTAAAGCGAGCAACATTGTGGAAACTTTTACTGAAATTGGATCTTAAGTGCGAAAAACGAAGTCGAACCCTAAATTCATAGAACGGCAAGATATCGTTTTATGGAGCCGTCGTTATCTAAGTGGCATTCGAAAGTATCGTGCAGAGGGTAAAAAAAAAGATATTATTTGAGTTAACATGGGTTAACGCGGGCCACACCAAACGAAAGGTTTAGAAAGATACAATACAACGGTAGTTGATGCAAGGGATGCTTTTATTTAGGGAATTACAATTGGTTTAAAACAATCATCTGAAAAGAAAATCGCCTGATTTTCATATTGGTAGTGAAGACGGTTTTGATGAAAATGGTCTCCTGTTATTCGAATCAAAGAAAACTAATGCCTATCATGAGGAAATGAACGGTGAAGGGTTCAAAGAGTGGATGGCAAAAGTTCTACTTGATTTTGAACCCAACTGATTGAAATGGATAATGCTCCCACCACTCCGTTGATGCTGATAAATTACCTAAGGCATCGTGGAAAAATGGCTTCTTTAAAGGGAAATTGTTGTGGATAATAAATTTTTAAAAGCTGAGCTTCTTGAAAATATGTAGGTGATAATCCAATACCATATATGATTGACGGAATGGTAACAAAAAGTGGTCGTACAGCTTTACGATTACCGCCATACCACTATAATTTAAATCCAATCGAACTTGTATGGGCACACCTGAAGCATCATGTTACTGCCAACAATAAAACCTTCAAGTTAGCAGAAGTAAAAACTTTAGTAAAAGAAAGGATTAACCATATAACACCTGCGAAATGGACCGATTCTATAACATACTATAACAGAAGAAAATAAAATGTATGAGCCGGATAATATAGTTGAGGGTATAGTGGGTGAATTAACTATTACTGCAAATTTTAATCAGCTGATTATATTGAAATAAATTTTAATTTTTGCCACTACTTCCGAATATATCCTATTGCTCCTCTGTGATAAATACGCAAATCACAGCGTCTACTACTGTATTCTTAACGTGAATGGAGTTTAGCTCAGAAATTGTTGAAGTGTTATGGTATTAATCCTTGATTTCAATATTCACTGGTTAAGTGCAACAAGAACCTTACTTTTGAAGCAATCACTTACTTAATGTTGGCCAATTGTGGTCAAGGGAAAGCATTGTTGAGAGGTAATCAATAATATTTTTCTTGATCTATACATAAAAAATGATTACTAGGACACTTTCAACATTGTTGCACATACACCGAGGGAAAGAATAACGCTGCACTTAAATTTACCACTAGATGGCGCTGCAATTTAATCACAAAGATTTGCAAGGTTACTGTATATCACCTGGATCCTCCCCTTCAATGTGAATAAATCTTTGTTGAACTTTTTACTAAAGGTTTCTGTAAAAGAGGATCAATGCAAATAAGTCTCTTGGCCAATATTGAACCTTGGGATTTTGTAATACCAGGCCAATAATAAAATCCAAACATAATTCTTATTGAATTGCTCTGTCAAAATAAACCTAAGAGAATATCTAGGTAAAATGACAAAAATTTCTTTGTTAGTATAAACGGTGGAAAGTGTTGAAACAAAATTATTAGTTTGTTGACCTAACCAAGTTAATAAGAGTCAATAAGAGTACGTATAATTTATTAACCGCTCAAATTGCTTAAACTGAAATTAAGGTTAAGGCATTAACACATCCATTGCTTTTGTTTTAACAAATATATTTTAACAAAACGATAAATGTTGACTGAACAACAAATATGGATGGACTGGTAGTTAAAGCATTTTTTGTTGTTGTTGGCTAAGATCAATGCACTTATTTCCCTCAGTGTATGCAAATAACTTGCCATAACAACCACAAACAAGTGTTAAAGCAAAGCTACAGGTATGTGTAAAAGTAACACTGTAAACTGTTGAAATTACGATACGAAGTGATAAATTTAGCATTTTATGCTAGTTGAAACAACTATAAGACCTGCATATATTTCAACACTTATTTTTATTACATTAACTACAAAAATTGAAGATTGTTATATTTCTTGAATGAACATTCCAAACCCATTTAAAGTAATTTAAATTTTAAAATTTAAAAGTAAAAAAGTATTTTTGTTACCGTTTTACGGTTTCTTTATCGTGGAGGCGCCGCAAAAGGCGAAAGTAGAAGTAAATATGAGAGTTAACCAACCTCTGTGTAGATATTAATTAACTACGACCTAATATCTATATCTACAGATATTATAACCTGAATAAAATCACTAAAATTATGAATTATGAAAAATAATATGTATTTATTTTTATATAGCTGTATTTAATGGGTTTTCGGTGAAATATCGCTATTCCAGCCATAAACACGTTCGGTAAGGACAGCAGTATAACGTTGCTGCATTAAAGAATATATAACAACCGACCTAAGGGCAATAAATAAGGTGATTGTGATTTATCGAAATTGCACGACGCTGAAAAAAGATTATTTCAGCAATAAAAATATATAAACATATTTTTCGAGGATATACACGTTCATATATATATATATATAATACCGGAGCAGTAAATATATATGTGCACCTTTAAAGATAAGACTTATGGGACCCCGCTGGTATTACAAATAAATTCTCAGACCTATTTCCCCGCAAAACCATTTTAGCGCTCCCTATTTTAGGGACGGAATATCCATTTTGAACTTCCTAATTAAATTACTACAATATTCCTTATTGTGTACATACATACATATATAATCATTGGACGAAACTTCCGTTTTATGCCGCCTTGTTTGTTATATAACGCTCCGATATTAAAACAAGGATTTTGGAGAGTCAGTTTTATAAACTTTGAGCCCTCGAAGCTTGCGCCTTCATAAAACAAACTTCCCTAATCCCGGCAATCACCAGATTAATCTCGTATGAATTGAGTTTTAGAAGATTACATTCGCATTTAGTTGTAGTTTATTTTAGCTTCGTTCCTCCCCTACCCCGAGCTGGAAACTTCTGCATTCGAAGTTTATAGATAAAAATTATGGTCGACACGTAACGGTTACTGAGATAGCAATGAAACTGCTTTTACTCGAGTTAATAATTGTAATTCATCGGTAGAGGAACGTGTTTATCCTGTATTATAAATTATAACGTAGATTAACGATCTAATAAACCGAAATTAAATAATCTATCGGATTACTCCTCCCGCTCAATATATTGATTCATTCGGAAGACCTATTTCGAGAATACGTAGATTCCCATCATCAACAGCATATTCAAGTGAACGTAAATATAACTATTTAAAAAAAAAGCACTACTTTCTCCCTTCCCATTTTTTCTTTTTCCGTTCGCTCATCCCCGAACGCAAAATTCTTTGAAACACCAGCATTTGAAATTTTCTGGACAATTCTGTG
This sequence comes from Osmoderma eremita, assembly GCA_031763485.1. Lineage (NCBI taxonomy): Eukaryota > Metazoa > Arthropoda > Insecta > Coleoptera > Scarabaeidae > Osmoderma > Osmoderma eremita. The sequence goes on along the minus strand of JARFOC010106188.1, from coordinate 3,604 downwards.
TACCTGCGCAATTGCGCCATGTCTTTCTCTAAACCCAAACTGGTGGTCTGCGATGGGCCTATTGTCTTCCAGAGCTGGTGTCAGTCGTGTCAACAGAAGCTTTTCTAATACTTTGGAAATTATTGGTAGCAGACTTATTGGCCTATATGAAGTTAACTCTTCTGTTTTTTTTCCCACTCTTTGGTATCATAATCATTTGTGAGACTTTCCATTGGCTGGGGTAGTGACCAATTCTTAGAAACGCATTAAAAATGTATTGTAGGGTTTGGTATACTGTAGTTGAACATTCTCGTAATAACTTCCCAGTCACTAGATCGTAGCCTCGTGCTTTCTTTGGATTTATCGTATTCATGATTGTATTTTTTTAATTCCGTGAAACTAAATTTCTTGATCGGTAGGGCCATTTGTAGTGGTGAGTCATTGATCCTTTTGTAGTCTGTGTTGGGGTCTGCTTCATTTAGTTCAAATACTCTCGTTAAGCGGTCAGCGAAGGCTGTTGCTTTTTTTGTATTGTTTCTTGTCCACATTCCGATGATATCTCGTAAGGGGGAATGGAATTGTTGCGGTTCTTTTAATTTTTCGTTGCCTTCCAAAGTGAGTAGCCTGTGGTTTGGGTGGCGCTTAGCGAGCTTAGGTAATCTTGAAGTGATTTGTTTTTAATATCCAAAAGTAGCTTCTTCAGTTCCTTACTAGCTCTATTTAATTTGGATTTATCATTTTTGCTTCTTGGGATCTGCCACTTTTTGCGTAACTGTCTTTTCTCTGCTATTTTTTGTAAAATTGTTGGAGAGATATATTACTTCTATTAATTGAATTATCATTTTCTGGGGTTGCTGTCCAAGCTGCCTTTTGTATGGATCCTGTTAGATGGTATATTGCTAGGTCTATTTCTTGGGAGGTTTTTAGTGAGATTTGTGTTGAGATCTGTATGTCTAGGTTTTCCAGAAACTGTTCCGAGCTTTTCTTATAGTTATGTAACCTGGGTGTCCTGGCATTTTCAGTAGCGGTACTGGATAGAGGAATTATGGTTGGTGAGTGATCCGATGATAAGTCAAGGGAGGCTTCTACCTTGAAATAGTTTGATCCCTTTTATGAATAAGTAGTCTAACAGATCAGGAAGTTTTCTGCTATCGCTAGGCCAGTAGGTGGGTTGACCAGGCGCAATTATAAGCAATAAAAATATCTTCATTCCTATCTCGGTAACCGTTGATATTCGATCACATGTTTATTAGGCCTTTTTGTTAATTCTTGCCTCCAAAACATTACATCCCAAATCATCCTGTATATAAATACTAAACTCGACCGGCTCATTCTATCCAACAATGCGTTTAAGTAAAAGAAAATACTGACTCTTTTCACAACCTCTCCCGAAGAAATCTAGTGTTCCCAAACTCGATGTAGTTTGAAATTATTTACGCGACACATTCTAGAAGACATTCATCGAATTTGCAGCTCCTGATTCGGCACAGCCACGGTGGATTTAACACAATTATACTATTCAGCGGATGATAACAATCCACTTTGACCAATTTACAGTCGAATGGATTTTAAGTGAAGTTGATTAGCGTCAAATATTTTCTGTGTCACTTCGAAAAGCGAAAAGTGGGAGAGAGAGAGTGGAGGCGCCAGTGTTAGGCAGCCATATTCGCTCGCGCTCCGACAATCGAGTTAGAAATGAATTTACAATTTAATCTTCTCATTTGGTCGAGTTATTCCTTGTCCCTCGCGAAAAAAAGTTCCTTAATTGCTTTATTAATGCCGCTCAGAGAGAAAAAAAGACGAAAGAGAGAGAAAGAGCGTAAAGAAACAGTAGAGGGATCAGACATCTAATCGGATATTTCCCAAAATATAATAATCCTTCCAGTTTAATTTGTTATTGGCGTAATTAATACTATTCTAAGATCCCCACCCCCTGTCGTAACTCACTCCGGAAATTCTCTTCCTTCCAATTTTTCAAAAGGAAATTTTTAATCCATAGATGCAGAGAGTTCGTTAAACAAGTTACTACTGGAGGTACGGGAGATGTTTTACATAATCTTAAGCAACATTACTTGATTGTGTTTCAAGCAATTTTTTTGTGATTGATAACGAAATAAGCGCTTGATTTATTTAAAATTTATATTAAAAGATTTACACTACATATACAGAATTTTATAAACACTTTATTATTATTATTTTGTTCTTTATGTCCCGAATTAACAAGGATCATCATTGCGTATTTAAGATGGGAAGTTATTTATGCACACTTTTGTAATCACAAAATAAATTACTGTAAATACTAATTTAGGTTGAGTTAATAATACAGACGGTAGAATCTGTTTCGTCATATAAATCAAACAATTACTCAGACCTATTTAAGGGATTAAGAGATTACCCTGTAAAATTCAGAACAAACACTGTATTTATTTCTAAGATTACCCCTTCTGTTTTGTAAGTGCGAGTTTAATTACTGGGTTTATTTATTTAGCGACCGTTTAAAAAGAGAGATAAACACAGCCAAACAATGTTATTGGTATTTGTATTATTTTCGAAATAAAAAGGCGGGATAATATGGATAAAGGGCAAAATTTAAATCATAAAATTTAATTTACCTCCTCAAGATGGTAAGACGGTTGTGTCAGAGGAGAAGAGGGAGTACTTCTTAAGACCATAAACTTATTCGAGTTCATTTTCCAACTTCCCGGAAAGCAACATCCTCACATCGTGTGCTGTTTTCAAATAAGTACCGTCCCCAATGTCAAATTCCCCTCAACATCATTAAAAAAACTTTGATGTTCTCGACGAATACTCGAGATGGTACATCGCTTAATTTCCTCGAATATGCTTGAGAAAAATTGATCAAGACGGTGCTACACTGAAGGGCCGGTATGTTCAAGTCAAGTAAATTTATTTCGTTAAAGGAAATTTGTTTGGAGTAACTATTTGATTGGTTATTTCAACCATATTAAGAAACAAAACACACTGCAATGTACGTACATAATACGTAGATAATTTATAAGCATTCACCAATTGGTATACAATATTTATGTCTGCATCGCATTTTTGCCACAAATACTGTCAATAATGGCAATTTACGGTTATATATAATTCGGGTGAATGGAATAATAAAATGTAATATAAACTACAACTATTTATGTTCTTATACATCTGGTGTACTGTATCTTTTACTCAACCAAATATACTTGTCCTAACAAGAAAATGCTGTAGCATACTTGATCAATTATTTTATTTAATCCAAATATTAACTAAATTACACAGCATACAAGAATAAGGTAAATAATTAGGACAAATAAATATACTTCGAGCAAAATATTTAATTATTTTGATTATTTTATGTAATTGCTATAACTAAACTTTTGAACATTTGAATAAAACATGACATTTGTTTAAGTTAACAGAATATATATTTATAGATCGTCTCAACCTCCGTATGTACTATGGGATATAATAGCAACTTTTATCTCTTATTATCCTTACTTGCTGTCATTAGCGCTATCTTCACTTCCGATTGCTATGTCGCAACTTATTCGGCAAAGTGCCTATCCATCTGTCTATTAGCGTCAACTGCTGTCAATCGTTATCGTCGTAGTTTTAAAATATTTTT
>JARFOC010106177.1:0-12057 GCA_031763485.1 Osmoderma eremita | reverse complement strand
GCTATGTGTATGAAAACTTTCGTGACGTTAGGTTTTATAATATTTATTGTATTGTTTCCTAGCTTTAAATAATAAATATTTTCATGATGTAACTAGTGCTGTCTAACTGTTTTAAAAAGAAATAAAAATATTGCATCATTATACAGTGTTTAGATTTGAAGTTCCTTAACATTTGGTAGGTGTATGAAAACTTTCGTGACTCACTGTACATATTCTTTCCTTTTACGACACATACACCAATGTATTTTCCAATTTTATTTTTTGCTAAAAATATCTAAAATACATAACGTATGTGCATGTGTACATAACATACTATGCCAATTGTAGAATCGTTTTGAGATATCAAAAAAGTGAAAGGCGAAAAACCCAGCAATAAATATTTAAAATTCCAGGGCAAATATGATTAAATAGAAAACCATAAAACCATAATTTAAAATCTTAACGAAACCTCGGAGTGAATAAGATTTCTAATCAGTTGTAACCGGTTAATCCACCTTAAGTAGTATTGGGATTATATATTCATACTTACATAATTAAAAGCACTTAGCGATATACAATAATCGCTTTCGCAAGGTAAAATATTAGGCTAAAACGTAATATGTGCCTTAAATGGGGGGAGATTAAGTTTATTTATGGATTGGTTGAAAAACAAAATTGACTCCAGAGAATACTGGGACAAAATTACATTAATTTTACTTGTCTCTCTAACAATATCCCGGTGTATTTAAGACTAATGTACATAAGTAACAACATTGCAATTTATGTACATATTTCAATAGTGATTCTAATAATTGCATGTCATCGATCACGATCACCACTAGCACAATTTATTTTGTATAATACGCTGTTTATAAAAGTTATAAAAGTGTAAAACGATAGAAAATTATACTGCAGCCTTTATTTACGAGAAAATGCACTATTAATTGTGCTTAAGTGATTGCATCAACGTACTTGAGAATTTTGCTTAAGTCATATACCAATTAAATCATAAATATTTAGACCTTACGATTACATACATCTTATTTGCTGCGTAAGCACATTTTCTTTATAGCATTCCTTGAAACGGAACAAAACAGCTTGGAAAGACATGCTATTTAGTCAACGCAACACAAAATGGTACCAGGTCGTTTGGATATTTTCTACGTAAGCGATAAAAATTCTTGTGGTAATTGGGTAAAAACATCGACGTGCCAGAAATACTTTTGAAGAAAATATTATTATATACAATCATTCCTCAGTTATACACCCAAATAGTTTCGTGCAACTAGTTATAAATATGAAAGTAGCTGTCATAAATTTCAAACACATCTATGCAATGTTCGTGTGGTTAATTTACGACTGGTATAATTTGGAATTGCTTTTTCCTTGCACATTTTCTGGGTAAGGCAATTAAAATGGAAAAAAAGCGATTATATCCAGTAGGTTACATTGCATAATAACAATAACAATTAATAATTTACCTCACTCTAACTGTAATGATTTTCTTTATTCAGATACAAAAACCGTATAAAATATCTAGGTGCTACTTATGTACTCCTGATACGACGAACAGATTTTAAAGACACTTTCTTCACTTTTACTAATTCTCTAGTGAATAAACAATAAATTGGTAATTTCAAACATTAAAAGGAATAATTGTAACAGACTGCGTATCAGTCTGCAGTGCGAATGTACGGCTTGTTTGATCTTTAGCTAATATATGAGAAAATACATTATTTGTCCGATATATTCGGCTCCCTAGATGCAACACGAGCGCAACAGTAATGCCAAATTGCTACAATTTTGGCAACTTTGCAAGTTACATTGTGTATTAATATAAATAATTAATCCAAACTGCGTGCAGTCAGCATTTATGACTTATGGTTATCTTTCTCCGCGTAGAAAATTCTTGCATAGAACCAGTCATTACAATACCAAAAATATTAATTTAATTCATTTTAGTGAATTGTCTACTAAAGATAAATAAATAAGTTTATGATAAACGTATTTCTAAAAATGTTATTCCTAATTAAAAGTGACTTTAACTTATAGTTTGTTTATTTTTCTCTTGCAGTTCAAAACACTGTACATGGGACTCACTGAGCCATTTGCTACAGGGTTATTTCCGTAATAAGCTGCAACCAGGTTGACCCAATTTTTCTGTTTTGCTTCTTGGATGTTGACTAATCTTAAACTTTTGTGCAAATTAAGTGACTAATGAGTGGTACGTATCATACAACCCCGGTATTCAACACCCAGCCATTGTAGGTAAGCATGTACGTTTGTTTGTGGCTGCGCTATTAGTGTTAGTACAATCGATATTTGTCTGTCCGACTCTCGTAGTATTAGGAACACCCATGATACAATAAAACAAGGTACGCCGATAAGGAAACGAAATTGTGTCTCATCTGCGCATATGATGCATTTTTTCCCAGACTGCGTCAGTCGAGGGCACCATTACGAATATTGTTTTGACAGTTTCGTGTGTTGGATTTTGTGTTAGGTGTTTCCTTTTTATGTAGGTACTCTCTTTTGTCAATCTTATATATTTTGTAGTTTTCTTTGGAAATAAGGACAATCTTATGGTGTATGTATTGATGCTCTCTTTAACGGATTTCATTAGCATCGCACCAATAGAAGTTATACTCAAATTGAGTGTTTTACTCTATTGTTTCAGGTAGTGATAAGTAGATATAGCTTTTAATGTTTAAGTTAGTTGTATTAGTAACAAAGGACCATTGCAATTATGTCAGGTTGTAGCATAAAGGGGTGTGGAAATTACACTCCGAAAACCAAGGGAACTGATGTTTAATATTTTGTAAGCTCAATATGCTCAATATTTTATATAAGCGGATATATTACCCATAAATTAAAAAATAGAATAATCTACATTTAGAAAGTGTAGATTTAAACATTGCAACGCAATTTGATTGGACTACTTGTTTGTTCAGTAGGCATCAGGTGGATCCAAACAATGAATTAATGGAACTATGCAAAAAAGTTTACAAAGAGTCTCAACTGTTACATAAAAACAGCTTATCGGGAAAGCCCTATATTAAAAATATATTGGAGAAAGTGAAATCAAATATATCACAGAAGGTAATTCAGAAATTAATTAGAACTTTAACATATATTACATTAAAAAAATTAAACAAGAAAATATCGCAAAATAATTTGAAGGGTAAAAATAAAAAGCCTTCTTCTAAATTGAATCATCTATATTACAATTATTAAACAAGTTCTATTGTTTAATTCACACTATTACATTAGATTATTAAATGAAATCGAAAATGAACCAAACTAAAGCATATTTTCTATACAGCACCATGTTTCCATTAACGCCCATAATGGCCCATGTTTGGAATGCCTATTAAATGCAATTATTTTGCAATAAATTCCACTATTGTAAAACCTAAACAATAAGTAGACAGTAGTAAACTAATAGAGTTTGACAGCTTCTTATTTTATGTTCTATTACGATCCCTTATATAATTTAATATAACTACATGCTGTACTACAATATTCATACTTACCCTTATGCTTAACATTACATTTAATACAAGTGAACCGACTAACCCAACGATTTGAATGTGGCGGTTGAATTTTTCCCAGATTGCGTCATCGCTCACTTGATCAGAGATGCGCATGGGCATACCTTGTTTTATTATATCATGGGGGTCGAATTGAATTTACCTAGGCCGTAGGCGGGCATGAAATTAATATATAGAATAAGATTTTAAAATTTACTACATATAATATAAATAAATACTAAATAATTATAAACTGTTTCTGGAATAATATAGCAATATTATGTATGTCAAGGATGATTTATTCACGTTAACTATCTGGACATATTCTAAATTTTATTCTGTGGAGTACGTTCGTCTATTTGTGGATATTCGGGAATTGGTTGAGAATGAGAGCCGACGTGCTCTTGAAACATATGTACCGAATTTTATTAAATTAACTTTGTGCGGTGTGGATCTCCCGATACTACGTATTAGTGTGGATATATCTTTAAATATAGAGAAATTTTTCTCTACATCACAGTCAGTAAGAGGTGCATCTCAACCTATGATATTTGTTATCCATTTTTCAATGTAGATAGTCTGGAATGCATGCAAACACGGCATCGATTTTTTAGCTTAACTGAGTGTCAAAACTGCAAGTGATTATTACTAAACTTAGTTAAAACATTATTTAAAATTGTAATTCTCTCTTCTAATTTATTAGATAGGCCCTAAAAATGTTTATTAACCTCTTAAGGGTTTATGCCGTATATATTCGCCATGTAAGAATTGGATATCCGCCTGTTGTGGCGCTTAAGAGGTTAATAAAACCTAAATTATTTCGTAGAGTTGGATCGTGTAATACCGTTTTACTTTTGGATAAACTTTAAGCATCCTCATCTAAACTATATATAATAGTTGCAATTTTGTCTACATTTTGTGAGTAAAATGAACACGCTGCGAACCATGAACCTCATCTAGTTACAACTGCTGATGGAGGCAGGGGAAGTGATATTTTCCCTTGTTGGCGCTTTTAAAAAAATTTCATTTTTGCAATAATAAATTCCTAGTTTTATAAAGGTATTTGATCCTGTGGTATAGTCTGTTTACAGATATAACGATTTGTCCTTTTAGGACAGAAAGGATTATCTCTGAATATTTATCACAATAACCATAAGATGCCCGGGTTGCGTTTAGATTTAATTTGTGAAGATCCGGAGTTATTGAGAAATGCAAATTAGCTAAATTGTAATTTCAATAAACAGGCTATTAAGTTGTAAAACAGATTATCCGATTAGGTAGTAAGGTTTTAATGACACTGAAAATTATAATTCTGCCAGGGAGAATAAATCATAGCAATGAAGTAAATTCATTTGGTAACACAGGTATGTGTGCACATGGTTAGCTAAACACACTGTTTGGATTACTCCTCCCCCACAAAGTATTAATTAATTCGGGACGACACGTGTTTCGGAAATACGTGGATTCCCTTTATCAGGTCGAATAACCGAATGAGAAATTGACCAGCACAACACTAAACTCTTATTGATTGTATTAAGCCAACATATAAATTCATACACATACCTGTACTTACTTCTGGATTGTTGTAAACATCCAATAATTTAGTGCTGTTTGGAAATTGAAGATTTTATCTTACAATTAATTTATTTAATAAATGAATTTTTACTAGGGTATTTCTAATTTTTAAGCTCGATTATCTATGCTTTTGTTCAGTACCGTAATTAAATTGTTATCAACAAATGCCTATGTACAAATTTACTAAGTAGTAGCGATAATTATTGTTATTTACATACATAATAACCAACATAAATACATATTGTCATAGAATATATTTAATTTTAATTTTAGACGTGTACCCACAATGTACGACTTTATCCAGGACATTTTCTGTGCCAACACACATGTAGTCGATGTGTATCTAATTGATTGATTACTTAGCAAACCGAGTAGTTAGATAAAAACGTTTTTGTAAATCTAAATAAACATATAAAAAGGTACACAAGTTGTTTGTTTTCCACTTACGCACGTTGTTAGCAGTTAGTAGAATTACTTAAGTATGTTTTTACACCTCAGTTTAATAAACTCACTAAGCGTTTCTAATTATTCCCTCCCAAGCGTCAGCTACAAGCGCACCCATATACATCAACAAATATTTATTATCAGAGACGTAAGCACTTCACGATTAACTGTACACTTATATATGAATGTATGAAATTTACCAAGATGGGCGGTTTTGATTAATTACCTATTGTATACTCATAAGTGTAAAGGCGTACGTGTATATGCCTGTACATTCGCAGGAAAGCGTAGTTGTGTATAAATAATAAGATATTCGTACGTCAAAGCCGTCTGTCCTGAATTATTACGCTTGATAAATGGGGACATGCTGGTTAAACTCTGGACGTATTGGATAGATTAATTACATCAGTAGTTACGACAGTCCTAAGTTAAAAAATAATTAAAAAATACATAAATTACAATGTAAATATGAAATTAAAAAGTTATTTTCATTTACGTTGTAATAAATAATGCCAACTTAAGATATCTTTAATTGACACTGATATACTTGTTATGTAAATAGTAACAAAGAAAATGTAGTAGTAGAATTTCACGAAGGAAATCTGTGTATCAAATCCAACGTAGCGAAGCGCTTGCAAAAACACGTATTTCCTATATTAAAACAGTAATTAAATAAGAATATTTCCGTTAGTAAAAATATTAAGCATACTGTAAATAAAGATAAATATTTCAGGCATTGTATTAGTAAATATGAAAAGCATCCAGACTAAGGAAAACAAATCAATAACATATGACCTCCAGGAAACTGGCCAGCCCTAAAGGATTCTACTAAGGTGTTAACGTGCTATAAAGAATATTATTAATATCTCCTTGTTGGAAATGTTCTTGTTTACATTTTTTCAAGGATAATATTATTTTGAAGCCTTATTATTCCATACTACAACCACACACCAGAAAATGAAATATCAGTTTCACTAATTTTTATATACGTCTACATTAATTATTAAGTAAGTTCAAAGTATAACTTTGTTAATACATTTGTGTATACAGCTGGGTCGTAATGGGAATATTATCAACCCCATCTGTAGGAATATAAATGGGATATGATCAACCCCATCTGCAAGAATCAACGCTAGCTAGCTACTCCACTACTGCATGTATCAACGAATCCCGTTGTCCTATACGTTGCAGCAGTGGCATAACACGTCACCGGCAAAACCTACCGTAGGTAATATTATAGGTTTTGCCGGTGACGTGTTATGCTACTGCTGCAACGTATAGCACAACAAGGTTTGTTCATACATGCAGTAGTGTAGTAGATAGTTAGCGTTGATTCCTGTAGATGGGGTTGATCATATCCCATTTGTAGTCCTACAGATGGGGTTGCTCATATTTCCATTTGCATTTCATACCATATCTTCCGTATAAGCGGGTGAGTATAGACATTGCCATCACTTCCACAAAGGCGCACCGGTGAGCTGTATACGGCGAAACGCATCTACACATGGTGGAGGTAATAGCATAAACATTTTTCTGTCAATATATATGTATAAATAGCGGGGGTCCTATAACCTTTGCGGCATCCCGCATTACGACTTCAATTCCTCTCTGTCCTTCCAGTTGTTTGCTCCTATAGCTCTATTCTTTATGAATTGGTGATTAGCGTCGTCCTCTCTTTCTTCGGTTAGGTGATACATATTGAAGGGCTATCTTTGGCCATCGATGTTCCTCCATTCTCATTACATGGCCATACCAATACAGCTGTCTAGTTTCTATTCCATCCAGCCTCGTCCAAACTCTTCACGTTATTCTCCTTATCTGCTGATTTGGGATATGCTCCACCCTTGATATTTGGGACGCTCTTGATATGATGATTGAATGATAGTCCATTTCAGTAGATTCTATGGCTCTCTTCTCTTTCATTGTCAGTTGCCACCATTCGGAGCCATACGTCGTAATTGGTTCTACTATAGCTGTGCAAATAGAAATTTTTGTTTTTAACTTTATGCTATTTGACCAAAGTAGTGAGTTTAAGAGTCGGATGGCTGTTCTACCTTGCTGCAATCTATGTTGTATCTATAGCTTTAATCGTCTTGTGATATCATGTAGCCCAGATATTTGTATTCACTACAGTTTGAAACTGTGTTATTAATTTTTAAGTCAATGTCCACCTTATCTTCCCCTGCTCTCATGTATTCAGCTTTCATAAAATTAATGGTCAATTACCACTTTTTATATTCCTCTTCAAGTTTCCTCAACATGTAGTCTGCGTCCTCCTCATCACCGGCATTATTACTTACAAATTGATAAAGGTATAGAATAAAATTCATAAAATCGAAAATCTTTTCATAAAAATGCTCCAATACGTATAGTAATTTTATACAATGAGCATATTTTTTTATTTTCCAGAAATTGACACTTTTGTCCAGTGTTGGAATTTCTTGCTTAAATAAAAATTAGTAACCTGTGCCCCGTGTGCTGTTTCTTAAGCCGACGCGACACGATGCATTCAGCGTTAGATCCAACATTAGGTAAAATATTGGATCCAATATTGAATTCGAAACAGGCACAACATTGACACGAATGTTGGAATCACCAACGCGGATTAGCGAAAAAAAAAAGGAAAATGAATGAAACTATTTTAAAATAATTTGTCATACCTATGCTAAATAGTGTCTAGTATTGTATAATTTTGTCCCACAAAGGAATTATTCATTATTCATTTTAATTGGGCAATGATTCACTAGTTAAATATCAAATACCTGCATCGTATCTAACATACGATTTTAGAGAATTTAAGATAACTTTGTAATTTTAGTGAAAATTTATAATTAAGTGGATTAAAATAGTTCGAGATAATCTTTTGTGACTTAGAGAACATCTCGTAGCTTTCACGAAGTAACTGCGAAAACAAGCAATATATTTTCAGACCTCTGACGCGGATCCAAAATACTGACACCATGCCGAACGGAACGTTGGATATATAGAAGACAGTTACAGAATGTGTCAAATCCCCAACATTGAAAGACGTTTGACATATCGCGTAGTGCCGGCTTTATATGTATTTCCAGCTTTTGCTTTTGTTTCGTTCACATAATATCTTAGTTCCGGTTCATTCAATAATTTAAAATTATTATTCTTTCGAATAATTCTGTAATAGGATTACACATAGCAACTGTGACATTTGGAGTCAAACTGGTTACTTTTTTAGAAGAAAATAAAAAATTTCGAAAAAACAGTAGATATGGCTTTTTCATCGGCATGTAATATGCTGTGCCTTGCAGTTTACATGTAGTCCGATTTTGTGACGCGAGTGGCCGCATAGGTAAAACATTATACTAAGGTGCAGCTCACGTTTTGAAGGAAGTATTTCTCTTATGGACCATACCCATCCTTTTTTTTATTTTATACGTATTTGTATAAGGCTATTCTTTTCTATTACGGGGATTGTTGCCATATATTATTTGTTGGCTGTTGGTATTAATCACGGTTTTTGTCATTTCGTCTTTTCGTTCTTTCTGCGTCACTTCTATTCTCTCAGTTTTTCTTGTCTTCTATTACGTATTTATCTTCGAACAAAGCAGTTTTTTTCTAAACAATTACCACCATCAATACCGTTGTTTATGTAAGTATAATGAAAACAAATATATAATAATTACATATAACAGAAAAATGATGAATTTATAGAATCGTAATATGGAAGCTTACAAGCGAAGGCGAAAGGGAGAAATCTATTCGCTAAACGAAAAGCAAATGATTTTGAATTGCTTTACATATTTTGGTAAAGATATGAATTTCTTTGGGGCATTGGAGAAAACTAGTAAAGCGCTTGGTTGTGGCAAAAGAATAGTATATTCTATTCGTAAATAAAAGGAAACCAACAAAGGTTGTAAATCAACAGAAAGATAAAGGTATTTGCAAGAATTCTCATTTACGAGTATATGATGAACACATTCAAACATTTGTAAGACGGAAAGTTTACAGCTTTCTTCTGCGACATATTCCACCCACGATACCCATGATATTAGCTGCAGTAAATAGCGAAGTAGATTTACTCAATTTTTCAAGAAGTACGCTGTACAAGTTCTTAACTGACATTGGTTTTGCATTTCAAAAAATTGGGAAGAGAGCAATGTTGATGGACTGTGATAATATTATAAGATGACGTCCTGATTATTTACGTGTTATTAATTAAAAAATATCGTAGTGAAGGGAGAAACATTATTTTTACTGATGAATCGTGGGTGAATACTGGACATTTTGTAATAAAACCATGGACTGACAGCACAATAACTATGTCTAGACAAGCATTCCGTCAGGATTTAAGCATTGGTTTCACAACACGAAAAGGTCGTGACCAACGATATGCTTTAATTCATGCACGCAACGAAAAAGATCTTGTGCCGGATGCTGAATACAACTTTCCTTGTAAAAAGAATACTGTTAAAATTTACTTGCTCATTCTGTCATTTTTCTTGACAATGCGTCTTACCACAGTCACAAGATAGAAAAAATATCAACAAGCTAGAAAAGAGAACATCGGCCTACTCCTCCAGCCCAAGGAGTTCCTAATTATATAAATGATTTTTAATTTGTTGTTAGGATACTTGTGTAAATATTTGTAAATTTTTAACATGTATATCCATGTATGTTATTTCTGTAAATAAATAGAGCAATAATAGGGAATAAAATAATTTATTTGTATTGTGAATTTTGATGTTTCTTTGTGTTTTGTTTACAGTTAGATATGCCTTTGGTATAATAATCAACAGCATTCCATCAACATTCGTATAAGGGCATAACTGACACTACCCAAGAATAGAAATCTTTCCACGATAATACACAGATTGACATTTATGAGTTGGCAACATAAAATTTACTATATAATGTTCAGAGCGACAACATATGAAAAATTAATTACCTAAATAGATTTGGGAGCATGGGGTACGATCTCCATAAGAGCAATACTTCCTTCAAAACGTGGAAGCACTCGGTTCAAACTATTTTTTTTTCCTTTTATAGCCAATGAAATATGAAGAGAGGAATTTTATTAACGTCATCCGCACCATAAACTTTTTCTGTGTAGGAGTTAAAATTACTAACAAATGGAGAATGTAGATGAATGTAGAATGTATAGAATTTGGAACATGACGATTTTCCAGTGAAACGCTTTTACAGAATAATTTATATCAACTAAAACATGTCAAACATCTTGCAAAATATGTGGGTTTCAAATTAGTGTATTTTTTTTAAATCCTGCACGTAAAAGTCAGAGGTAAGCTATTTGTAAACACAATAATTATAAAAATACCACAGCTACTTTCCATCGTTTTTGCTGGCTTTATTAATTGTCCAGGGAAATCATGCTAACGCGGTTATGTAATTGTGAATCATGGTAAATAACTACCAAAATAAATGGTAATTATATTCTGATTTTTCACACAACACAAACATGTTTTACAAGCCATCTCCAAATAATCCATACTTCACACCGGGTTTTCTCAGAACAATTTGCGGTAATTGAAATAGAGAAAAAAAAACTCTACGCCATTAATACCTCACATTAATGTACCTACGTTGCCCAAAAGAGATAATATGCTTCAATTAACAAGACGTACGTAATTTCTTCAAGCTGCATCAGCAATAAATGAACACTGTGACCCACAACATTTCTTAGTATAAAGTACTTACGTCCACTTTCTGAATTATCCAATTCAAACAAAATTGTTTTTTCTTAACGATTTCGCCTTGTAAGAAGATTGGTACTTATATGCATGTGTTAAAATACTTCGGAGAATCATATAATAAGACTAAATTGAATTTAAGTTTCTCAGAAATTATCAAGTTGAATTGGATAATAAATTAAGCGATATTATTTCGAGTGTACGTGTACTTAATAATCATGAGAGAAGTCGGTTTAATTAATTGGATTTGAAAAAGTAACTCATACTTTGGGATACACAATAATACAACAATGGATTTTAATCTATCGTAATCTAACTTGCTACAAAAATAGTTTCATTGGAAAACATGCGCCTGTATTTAGTTTCGGTCAAGTTTACCTTGTAATTAACAATAAAATGACAATACACAAGAAATTACCCAATGCATAAAGTGCATATCTTAGGGTTTACTCACCACAGCCTGCATATAATTGTCCTAAGTACTTAGTTATCCATTGGTTTGCTTAAATTCACATTATAATATATATTTCTGTTTATCTCAAGCATCTAAATACCAGGAAATGTTGCGAATCCAGCAAACAGAAACCTTCCCCTGACAAGGTTCATTGTATGTATTTCCTTGGAATGCTTATACTTTTGTAAATATTTATCCATTTGAATTATATCCAAGACACTTTAAGCCTAGATCACAATTTAAATATACGAGGTGTGTAAATTAAGAAATGAGACTGATGTTTTTAAATATTGTTATTTGAATATAATTACAAGTGAACGTTGTCTCCCTCAAAATAACTCCATTGGGAAGCCACACAGCGTTGGAGACGGTTCTTCCATTCCTCATAGCA
>JARFOC010106167.1:0-12058 GCA_031763485.1 Osmoderma eremita | reverse complement strand
AAATGGGGTTAAGTTTACAAAAGATACGATATAAAAGATCAATGTGCCAAACTAATACATTTATGCAAAAATTTGAAGAGGAAATGAAATTTTCCTTAACTATGGCGTATTCCCCCCAGTTACCCTATAAAGAAAAGTTTAAAATATCTTAGAAATGAATGACTTTAGGTATAGAGGATGCTTAATAAAAATGAAAGTAACTAAACTATTCTTACTTTCTATGATATAAAATACAGGGTGATCCATTTAAAATAAATGAGAAATGAATGTATTGAGTATAAAGACATATTATCAGATCACAGCCCATAGTGGAGTACCTCAGGGCTCAAATCTTGGGCCATTACTATTCATTATGTTCATGAATAAGATAAGTTTTAAGATTGCGAAGCGTTACAACACGATATGCTTATCGACTAGTGCGCAAATAATGATGACTTTTTTTGAGAAGCTATGCAAAATCATCTATTTATGATTTCCAACATAACAGAGCTCGAAACAATCGACGAACTACTTTTGAAAATTAATCATTGTTTGCGGAACATGCCGCCACAAACAGTGGCAAGAGATTTTGTAAATAGTTTTGCATAATTTTTAATTTAAAATTTAATATTATATATGTATGTTTCTTTTATTTCCAGAGCGAGCATGAAATGATCCAACACCTAAACCTAATTATAGAGCGATGATCGCTACCACCATCAAGAACAACTTCACACCCCAATAGTCATTACTTAAGTCCACAGAACGAATTCCTTAACATGGCCAACTTTCGATATATCTCCTCGTTAACTTTACTTCTCTGCGTTCTCACCTTGGGCGAAGCTCAGGACCAATCCACGTGCTATAGCGGCGGTTCCATAGCCGCCTCTGTGATAATCACGATTCTAGTGATACTTATACTAGCTGGTGTGGGATATTACGCTTGCAAACGATACGGGAAATATAAAAAAGGTAAGCTGCTATCATACTTCCCCTAGTTTCTCTTTATATAGATACAGAGTTTGATAAATGGATCGAAAAAGTAATATGCAGTAGCTCCGATGATATACTAACAAAATGTTTTTTTTGTTGTTATTCACATTTGGTAGTTGACAATAGCAAAACGCTTATTTTAGTGATGGTCGACGATTCATTTAAAAATCGTTCAAACGATTGTAGCTTAGTGAACGCTCGTTCGAACGATCTTCGCCCATAGCTGGTTTATTTCAATATGAATTGAAGATCAATTAAGACAATCCGTACCGCCTAGGTTCGTAAAATTTACAACACGACATTGGGGCTTCGAAGTACCACCATCGATTTTATTTGTTTTAAATACGGCCCTGTACATATGTTTAGGAATCCTTTACTATTTTTTATTCCGCACCAACCATGTCGGTGTTAACAACTTTAAATTTGAAAATTTTTAAGATGTTTAAGACAATAACTGATAATACAGACTTCAGTACGGCTCTGGATCATCTGCCGGGATAGCGCAGTGATAAGAGCGGTAGGCGTCTCTGGTGGATGTCGACGGTTCGAATCTTCGCTGCGGCAATCGATTTTCATAAAAATCACATTATTAAAGCGCGATCCCCACTGTTTTCCATTTCGGCCTATTTTAAGACTTTCAAATTTTTAAAGGCCGGTCCACATTTTTTATATTTTTCGGTCCATTTTAAGACTTTAATATTTTTAAAGCGCGGTCCACACTTTCCCCCATTTTTTTACATTTTTCAGGTAATTTTAAGGTTTACAAATTTTTAAAGCGGGCTCCACACCTTTTGATTATACACTTTATATACTTTAATACCCTACTCCTCCAATTATATTTTGTATTATTTTTCTTTAAACATTTTTAAGACTCACAGTTTCAAGGGGGGCGCCTTTTTAACTATTTATTTGTTTATTTTTGTCAAACATCTTTGACTTTTAAATTTTCAAGGGCCCCTGTTTTTCTATATTTTTTTTTCAACTTTTCCGACATTTTTAAATATTTTACGTTTTCAAGGGGGGCCTTTTTAATTTTTTTTTCGAACATTTTTTAAGACCTCAATGTTCGATGGGTGGGGCTCCCATTCTTTTATTTTTCTCATTTAATTCTGTAACTTTTAATTTTCAAGGGGCCCCCTTTTTTCTATTTTTTTTTTTTCATTTTTCCGACATTTTCTAAATCTTTTACATTTTCAAGGGTCGCCCTTTTTATTTATTTTTATTTTTTTCAAACACTTTTAAGACTTCAATTTTCAATGGGGCTCCCTTTCTTTTATTTTTCTCATTTAATTCTGTAACTCTTAAATTTTCAAGGGGCCCCCTTTTTTTCTATTTTTTTAAATTTTTCCGATATTTTTTAATCTTTTACATTTTCAAGGGGGGCCCTTTTTATTTATTTTTATTTTTTTTTCAAACATTTTTAATACTTCAATGTTCAATGGAGCTCCCTTTCTTTTGTTTTCCTTATTTAATTCTGTAACTTTTTATTTTTTAATGGGACTTCCTTTTTAATTTTTTTAAATCTTGTTTTCCCCATCTCTACATATTGGCAACGGACTCGCATTCCCAAAGGAACGAATCAAATTCTCCGCACCCCGGTTAATTCAACGTAAAAATCGAGAGTGTGCTGCTTGGGTACTAATACCAACCCCACGCAATTATTGTATAAAAAAAGAATTACCCTATACTTAGCATCGACATTTTTTTTATCTGCTCGAGCTACTGTATAAACAAAACAAATTTGAGCAGATCTGACGTAACATTATGCCAAAAGCAAACATTTACATTTCTCGTTATTTGTTGTTAACATATGTTCTGTTTGCATTTTATACCAGAATGCCCACACCGCATGGAATTTAATTGCGTTTTACGATTCGCAAAAATGTTTTAACGACACCGGAGAAATAAAACCTATAATTGCAAACGGTATTTAAGTGGCGAGAAATTTCACAAATAATAGTATACCGGTATACCGATGTTGGTTTACAGAAATTCCTGTAAATTTTGAAAATCGATTTCGCCAACAATTTCCTGCAACCATGAGAGAAACATATAACGCGTAAACAAATATCTTTGTCTCGGTAATAAATGACAGCCGTGAAATACGAATGTATTTCCTTATAGGACGCAACTTAATAGCAAACAGCTGTCATACTGATGATAGCTCTTTTTTTCTTGATGGCTAACGTTTTATTTTCATTTCCAAATCAATAAAATACATTATTTCATACATTCACACGTAATATATTTCGAGATTTTTAACATTCCAAACCAATGCGGCATACCCACAGACAATAACAATAATAATCGATTTAAAGAAACAAGTCACGTTTCCTGTGACTTTTTGGTGTCTTCACTTTCTAATTGTAATAATATTCCCCGAAGAAAAATGTTGTGTCACCACTGCCCGTTTAAATGTCAACATTCATTCCACATTTACAACACGTCAATGCCAATGTATGGCGTGCATGTGCATAAGTAAGTTTGTGAGTGCAACGTGAATGTAATAGGCTTCAAAATTAATGTAATAGTATTTAGTATTATACACGATCGGAAACTCGATATCTTAAAATAGGTGCGCAATACACACATCAAAATAATCTAAGGGACAAGGCTTCATTTGCTAGTATTTTACGAGCCGTGTATAACCAAAGATTTGTAATGTCATTCTAAACGTCAATAGAGTTTGCTTTGAGTTTGTTTCGATAGTTTGAGTGACAATAAGGTCAGAAATTAATCTGTTGTCATGGCCAGCGCAATCACCTGATTTAAATGCCATACAACACGCATGGGATTTGTTGCAAACAGGCATACTACGTCAAAATCTAGTCTTTGAAACAAAACAAAAATTGTATCAGTGTCTTGTAGAGAAGTGAAATGCCATCGATCAGCAGGAGCTAGGCCACTTGATTATGAGTATACAAAACACTGCAGAAAGGTAGTTAACACGCGTGGAGGTCCACAGGGTACTGCCATTGCACTCATTGTCACATGTGCGTTTAGATAACAGGCAGCAAGTTGACATAATTTACACCGATTTCGCCAAAGGATTTGACACCATCGATCACAACATCTTTAAATTTAATGTCTTCGTACCTGCAAAACAGGGTCTCATATGTGTGCTACAATGGTTTCCTCTCAGATTGTTTCAAAACTACCTCACCGTCGATTTTTTTGTTCCTAGACCTGACGCACGACACTTTAACACATTCCTGATTCCCAAAGCAAAAACTAATGCTCTTGTAAAAGCACCATTAACACATATGGCTAGGAACGCTAATAAGCTTTTTGAGGATCCGTTCGCAATAATTCGCCACTAATTTTATTGTCAGGGTGCTCACATGTATAATTTTTTTGTGTGTTATTTATGTATAAATATGGCCTAATCTAATTTTTTTTTGTATATTCTGTAAATAGATTGTTTTTAATCTGTTGGGTAATAAAGTTTATTATTATTATTACTATATACTAAAAGGCTAACCATGAGCGTGAATGAAAAATGCGTACTTTTAATACGAAATTTGGGGCGGTATCTCCTCCGAGTAGATGCCGATAGCAATTTTAAATACTTACGTGTTACAATATTAAATTTTAAAACATTGTGTACGTCTGCTTTAAAATAATGAGCAGTGCGTCGAATTGCATTGGTTATTAAAGGAATCACGAAAAAATTAATTTAAAGCGGTAGATCGGTAGGGAAGGTCTAAAACCGGTAGAAGTGGCAGCATTAGGTGTACTCACAGGTGTACCAACTTAAATTCTATTGTTTACACTACATATAAATGAATTTCAAAAACGTCAGCTGACTATCTATACAAAATAACAAAAACGAAATGTAGTTGCCAGGAGCCTTAGTATCCGATGTCGCTATGAATCAATTTTCATAGCGGCACAGTCCCGCAGCGCCCTCTTCCGGTGAAATATAGAACTTCGAAATTAATTAACTTCCCAAAGGAATAAAATTTTTTTAAGGCGTATCCTTTGGGTTGGTTTGGAATGTTTTAACCAACTCTAGGATCTACCGTTTTGGTAAACGGTCCGGTTTTCTAGTTAACTGTTTCTAAAAGTAAACAAGTAATGGTCGACTTATACCTTTACATACAACAAACAATTATTTACTTATGTGGAGCGGAAATGCATTTCCTTGCTGGCCCCTAGATTATTTTGATGTGCGTATAGGCGTAGAAAACTGAGGCGTCTCTAGATACGATTGGTCTTGGCCTTGCTTGTCTATTTAGTAATCGATAATATTTTCGTTATTACCTCGCCAGCGTATTTTTGATTTTCGTTTAGTTTTTTTTTATAAGCATCTAAGAATTCCGAACGTTGATACCACGGAACCTAGGATTTGGATTTTAATATATAAAACCCGCATTCAAAGAGTGGGATTTATATATCTGTAGATATATTTGACGCGAAAAAGAATTAAATTTTATTATAAGGTTAATGTACCTGCTCAGGTCTAAAACATCTTTAATATTGTCTAACATGTTTCTTAAAATGAGAAACATCGAAAGTGCCAAAATAATTAACCGATGAAAGGCCATTAAAGGCCCACGGTCTCTTGTTGGAATCACCATACCAAGCAAAGGCAATGAAAGACCAGCTCTCGTCTTTCCGAACGCCAAACCCACTGTCACCGCTGATGCGACGCATACTTTATTGCGAGACGTCAGAATCGCTACTATGAGTTAAGACATGGCGCCATCTAGGGGACACGTTTAATGTTTACACCCCTATCGATTGTTTCTGATTGCTATGGTGATTCCAACAGGGGACTATGAGCCCTTAATGACGTTCTATCGGTTAATGTTTCTTTATGTATTATCAAAAGTAACATACATAGAAGAAGGCAAGAAAAAAATATTTTTTTTTGAACAACACAATTTATCTTTTAATCTTAATACGTCTCAATGTATGCCTTGTGCGATTATGGCGTTTGTTTCTATTGACGACCTAACAAAGCGGCATGTTTTCAAATAATACAACGTACCACTTATCTTTACGACTGACTCCTTAATTTTGTTTGTTTAGTTTTTTATCGCCCACATACATATGTACAAGCAATTATATTAATATTTTGTTTGTAAAGATTTAAAACTTACAACGTAAACATTTGCCGAATTACGGCTAAAACCGATTAATATAAAGGAGGGTTTTAATTACAATTACAACTATCGTTATTAACTACCATTAGAGGCGAGTGAAAACATCTCGGCAAAGTATTGAGTAAGAATGAACGTAGTAAGATTACGTAGTAGAATGGTTGGAATCAGTCAGGGCGGTACCACTGGGTATTCTCAACGTTAAGAGTCCCTCACGGTTCAATTTTGGGACCGTTACTTTTACCATTGATAATCTTAAAGGCGTTTGCTGACGACACTTCCACTACTATTTGTGGCAGATATTATTGTGAACTTTCTGCAGCCGGAAGTAGATCTACCGTGACATTTCCACGTGGACGCAATCTAATGCTCTCACCACTAGAGTTGCTCAATAGCGCCAACAGACATGGGCGTAGATTCGATACAATAGATTCGAATGCAGCGTTGTGTGGCACTTTCGAAGCAACCGGTAAAAAAATTGCATATTTTAATCTGTCATTCCCCTCTGTAGCCCCCCTGCTATTATATATATAAAAAAAACGTCCGTATTCGAGTGCTACGTTGTGTCAAATTTTCAAAGTAATCGGTGAAGAAATTGCATGTTTTTACCTGTTAACTGGCGACGGGAAATATTTGAGATGTTTGCGAGAGTAACAAATTGAAAACAGAAATAAACAAATTATAAAAGTCGGAAAAGAAAAATTCGTGAGCGTAATAAAAAGGATAGTGAGAAAACGAGTACACAGGAAGGGGTAGTTGGGGAAAGTGTGGTGAGAAAGATTTGGAAGGAGTTGGAACAAGTGACGGCGACATAAGAAGAAAGAACAGGGTGGAACACAATATACACACATACATAGGGTAGTTAAGGTATTTGACGATTCAATTTATTCATTAAAATTATTAGTACGTATTCGTTGTGATAGTGTATTCATTAAAATGCATTAATTTATTACCGATTTGGAACATTGCAGTATATATAATATATAAATCCGAAAATATATTTTGTATCCGTACTATTTACGCGTGACTCAATGTCCTCCCATTGAGAAATTTCTTTTAATTTATGTTTAGATTTACGCGTAGGTCTACTGACTGACTGATGTGCGAAATTACAAAACATCTTACATATTTACTACGGATTGCATACTAAGCAATAACTCCTACACTAGTTGAGGTGTCTCAACGAGCTATATGAATACATACAGCGCTGGCGAGTTCTAAACTTTAAAGCCGTCTATCAGTAATGTATTTGATCAAGCAGCGATGTTATATCGCGGATCACGAAAGACCGGCGCAATCTCCCGAATGCAGTCGTTCTGCGCTGGTGGGGTGCATAGAATACTAGGAGTTGTGTGCTGGTATCCTATTTACGATAATATTTCAGCTTCTATAGAAATGCCTTTTCTACTTTTTACATTGTCCGCTATTATTAAATTTTTATTTTGATGTTGTGCATTAAAAGCGTGTGCCTAGTGCATTGCGACCTTTAGAGGCCTATATTTAGATATAGTATTGCCCATTTTTGGTTTTCTTGTGCTACAATATTATTCAATCTTGAAACGTTTTAAAACACTAAGCAAAGATTAATCAAAAATGCAATCGCAATTTGTTTGCGTAATATCTCGCATTTTTCACGTTATTGATACGCCTTGCATTTTCTTCGACAAGCACGCAGCCTCCGTACAACGCTTGTTGGATACTGGCCTCATGCGCCGTACTAACAGTTCTTATATACGTACATATGTATAAGTATAACGGTGTGGCAGCTATGTCGATATTTTACATTGCTAGTAGGATTCAAGCTCTGTCGTGGCCAGCAGTGTATATGTACATATGTACGCCACAATAACTTCGTCATAATTTATAGAGTTTTGCAGAACTCGTGATTCATGAATCATCTTGTCTTGTTACTCAATTTTCCTACAGAGAATTTCATCGCCACCTATTAACAATTAAATTTTTAATAACACATAAATAATACGGTATCAGTTGGGTGATCTAATAAATTAGCAAGAACTTTGCACATCTTTTAAAATGCATAGTTTGTTTCCATCTCTTACTTATATTGATTGATTTGGAATTGTGTTGAATATAACTCCGTTCCGACACGCCAGAAAACCGTACATTGCACGGTCGCACGCATGCGTAAGCGTTAAACTGTTTCGACTAATCAAATCAATGTATGATTTGATACACGAGCCGGTCGCGAATCACCTGTTGGAACGAACCTTATGCTTACTCGCCTTCTGCATTTATAGATATGTATAAAAGCGGTTCTTATATCTGTAAATCCATTCTATTCTACTCTTGGTCGTTTTGTGCACATAATATATACGTTGTACAGTCTTCGACTCCGCATGCGAACGAGAGCAAAAGTTAATAGAGCGAGAAAGATTAAAAATACAGTAAACATAACAACAGGTGGATAGATGGAAGTGGCTACGACAATCGGTATTATAACAGGTCGTCTATAGAATGTATTTTAATGATCGTACGTGACGACACGCCACTTTTAATCGTACTGTTAGTGGTCCACAGTGGCGTGCCTAGTAAAATTTAATAGTGCAAACTTTTAATTTAGACAATTATAATTTACAATTTTATGTCAAAAAAATGTTATCGTGATGAATATAGTATTGAGTTTTAAAAATTATTATTTAAAAAGCTCTAATTGTAAGTAGTAATAGTGGAATATAACACTTATCCCAGTTTATTTAAAAAATTCTAAAATCATTCTATTGCACAAAAGGAGGGAACTACCAAAGTAGACAATTTTAAACCAATATCAATAATGTCATCAATATCAAAAATATTCGAAACAATTCATATCGTTAACATTTTTAAGCCTTTATAAGGTTGAATATCAACTTTAATTAAGTATTAAAGCTGTAGTTGGTTGGTGGCTATATATTATATCTGTATATATGGTCAGCTTATACAGGCCACCTAGGCCTCAAGCTTTATAATCTGTTTCCCCGCAAGGTCCTCCTCCACTGCTTGTATCCATCTTTCCTTCTTCCTCCTTTCTTCCGGTATCTTCCAGGCCACACCCTTAACACTTCTTCCGTCATCCATTCTTTCCAGATGTCCCAGCCATTGCAGTCTTCGACTTTTAACAAACTCCCCCACTGATTTTCCTCCATACTGTTCGTACAACTCTACATTCATTCTTATTTCCCACCCTAGCTCTGTATGCCTACCTCCTAGTATTCTTCTCAAGATTTTCCTCTCCCATCTTTCTATCTTCAATCGGTTTTTCTGATTCATAACCCAGGTTTCACGTCCGTAGGTTAGTGTTGGTCTTAGCACAGTCTTATGAATCCTAAATTTTCTATTTTTGGATACATCTTTTACTCTTAGTATCTCGTTTAATCCTCCCGCACAGGGTGGCTGCATACGAGTATTATGCCACTCAAAATTTCAAAAAGGAACGAATTTTTTAAAATAATACCACATCTAATAAACTTTGTAGCTTTTAATGAACCAAAATTAATAAAAAAGCAATCAGTTTTAAAAGTAAAGAAGTTGCCCTATAAAGGGTAGAAACAGTAGGCAGTTATACTGAAGTGAACATCTCTGATAATAATAGCATGGTTTTCTGCGTAACAAATCCACGATTAGGACCCTAACTTGATGCTTGTTTGAAAATATCACATGTTAAATAACTAAAAGATATTTGCCTGCATATCTAGCGATTTATCAAAGGCTTTTGATTTTGTTGACCACGATTTGTTATTGGCAAAGCTATTACGTCACTACGGCATAAGGGGAGATAATCTCCAGCATTATTTTTTATATTTAAATAAATGGAAACGATTTGTTGAATTAAAAATGTGACAGGTAGTATAATTGAAAAGTATCAATCATCTCAAAAATTTAACTCCATAAGTATATACTCCATGGATTAATTCTTGGACCACTACTTTTCAATGTATTTGTAAACGATCTACAAGATTTTGTGAGATTATCTGCTGACGATGCTAATATTGAGGTGTGATACACATGATCAAGTGTTATATATGTGTCACTTAGTTTTGGAGCGATTGTTACATTGGTTGTCTCGTAAAAAGCTTATTATTAAAATGAACAAAACAAGAATACTATTTTTTTTAATAAGAATAAAATAAAAATAGCCGTAGATAATGTAAACATTGAAAATACTTTGATAATTGGTATTCCCGGTTTAGAAATATCTCAGGATTTAAATTAGCAAACGCATTTAATTGACACCATAAGGAAATTACATACAGTATTTCTATTGCTGCTGATTCTTCACCCAGTCCTTCAACGGCCATCTACAAGTCAAGAGTGACGCCCAAAACCTGTGAGGTGTCAGGAAGAGTTAAAATGGATGTTCGTAAAGTAATTTATTTAATTTGCACAATCAAACTCCAATTCTAATTTAATATATTTTTATAGAAAAGAATGTAAGAGTAAGGGTTACGAAAAGTGCTGGAACATAAGAATATTTTACATACTAGCATTTCTTGATTACAACCTTTACATCTTTTGGGATTTAAGTTTAAAAAATATGATAACCGCAGAGCTCTAATGAACCTGCCGTTCAAGCCAGCTACGTACTATCGGAGTTGATCGCAAAGCACTCAAAACCATTTATTGAAGGGAAATTTATAAAAGAGTGCCATGTAAAGGCCGCGGAAATTGTAAGTCCCGGGAGCGTAAACGCTTTTCAAAATATATCCTTGTCCCGGAACACTGTCGCTGAAAGAGTTACTGAGTTGGCTGCCAATATAAGTGATCAAATAAAAACAAAATCAGACTCGTTCATTGCAGTTTCTATTGCCTGTGACGAAAGTACAGATGTGTGTGGTGTGGCGCAACTCGCTGTTTTTCTTCGTGCTGTTGATAGAGATATCAACGTTAATGAAGAATTACTGTAATTAGTACCATTGTATGATACAACAAGTTGGGAGGATATTTTCAATGCTGTTTATGGACTTCCGCAAAGGTACAATTTAGATTTGTCAAAATTGTGTTCCGTTGCAACAGACGGAGCTCCTTCAGTGACTGGAGTAAATAATGGCTTCATTCAAATATTAGAGACAATGATCAGAAAAACGTGCAGTGACAAACCAGATTTTCATCATGTTCATTGTATAATCCACCAAAAAAATTTTATGCTTAAAAGTGATCAAGTTAGAAAGCGTTTTAAAGTCAGTACAAAAACGATAAACTTCATAAGGTCACGTGGCTTTAATCAGCGACAGTTTTCTGCGTTTTTACGTGATTTAGAAAGTGACTACACTGGTTTATCTTATTATGCAGAGGTGCGATGACTTTCGTGTTCTATGGTTTCGATCGGATTTGGAAACTCAAAGGAGAAATACGCTTTTTCATGGAAGTGAAAGGACAAGATGTCAGCTTATTATCCGACGTACCTTCTTTACAAGATCTTTCATTTATGGCAGATATCACAAAACACTTGTCGGACTAAAATATGAAATTGCAAGGACCACATCAAGTTATAACAGAAGATGATGCGGTGGGAAAAACAGTTAGCAGTGGATAATCTGTCACATTTTCTGACTCAGGAAAGTACAGTTGTCCCAATATCATACAAAATGTATGCAGAAAAAAATGGAAAGCCTTCTGGCAGAATTTGAAAAGCGTTTTCAGGATTTTAAGTCGCAAGAAAACAATTTTTCCTTATTTGCCGGTCTTTTCACTATCGATATTGATAAAGTTCCCCCTCACTTGCAGATGGAAGTGATTGAGATTAAGTGTTAGACCCATTTAAAAATTTTATAGTGTTGGTACATTCGAATTTTGTAAGTACTTGCCTGTTCAATACCAAGAAATGAGAAAATTTGCCTGTAAAATCCTGTCAATGTTTGGAACTACCTATAAGTGTGAACAATTATTTTCTTTGATGAAAGGAAACACATCTCCCGCAAGATCGCGATTGACGGACGCACACTTGGACGCAGTTTTAAAAGTTATTTCCGCCGATAAATTCACGC
>JARFOC010106156.1:0-12059 GCA_031763485.1 Osmoderma eremita | reverse complement strand
AGTTCTTCACTCATCGAGGTGGTAAGGGTATTTTTTTTTTACTATTTTAAGCCACCGTATCCTATTTTGTATTTTATTTCAACATTTCTAACAAAGAGTTCTTGATTCTTCCATGCGAATAAAGCAAGTTCATAAATATATATAAACATGGCAGCGGCAATATCTGTAGCTGTTGGAAGATTGGTTTACAGGAGACCCTACAACTAGCCAATCCAATTATTCGTTTTTGCCCTCGAAATACTGTAATAATACCGCTCGCGGAACTGCAAAATATCAAACCGTACCTCAGGCGAGAGAAGATGTTCCCGTAATAGTATGTTCTTAGTGTTGACATACTAAAAAAACTGTCTCAACTCAACCACAGCATGGTAGCAGGAGTTCGGCTTCCTTGCAATATCCTGAGTGTGATGTTCCCGCGGCGTAATTTGTTATCCATAGTAATACCAAGAAATTTGAAGGAGTCAATCCCTGGAACTGACTTACCGTTTAAGTTGGCACTAATATAGAAACATCAGAATGCCAAAAACAATTAACCGTAAAAATGCCACTATCGGCGCATGGTTTATTGCTGGAATCACCATACTAGCAAAAGCAATGAAAGGAGTACAAGCATTAAAGACGGACTCGAGTTTCTGCCTACCAGGCGTCATCAGCGTCTCTCCGAATGCTAAACCCACTTTCCGGTCAAACACACAAGCCACCGAGACAAATGCAATAGAGCCAGTAATGCAGTACACTTCATCTAGCTCGGAGAGTGCGTGGACTGTCATTCCCGCCAGAAGGACTGCGTATGTTGTTGTGATTCCAAGAACGGCTTAATCATGACGCAAGATAGAAGCATCAAAATGCCAATGTATGTCGTACTGCAGGCAAGTGGCTAGGACATTTCGCAATGACTTCGCGACGCATTAGCGACGAAAGTGGGTTTAGCATTCGGAGAGACGCTGACGACGCCTGGTAGGTAGAAACTCGAGTCCGTCTTTAATGCTTCGAAAGGGGTATCATTGCTTTTGCTAGTATGGTGATTCCAGCAATAAACCATGCGCCGATAATGGCATTTTTACGGTTAATTGGCATTACTACTAACAGGATGTTTGTTATTAAAATATAATAAGGTGGTTTTAGAAGAATTCAATTCCAAACCACTGCATTCGCACCACCTAGATATATCTTTGTTGTATAGATATGTCTTTGTCGCCAGTTTGGATGCATCTCCCAAATTTCCAGTGGATACAATGCATGAGGTATCATCAGCGAATTGATAGATATTCTGGATTTAAGCAGACACATAGCACATATTACGAATAGGATACATTCCACTATCGATCCGTAAGGAATACCACTGCGGTAAAAGAAGAAAATGGTTCTTTTTTGGTTTAAAAAAAAAATCTCGAGCGTCATTTGTCACAGGCTTATTTTCTCTTAGGATTCATAACAAACATAAAATTTAGCAACTTTGGCAAATTTAAACCTACCCTCTATCGCCAATAATAAGCGAGATTCCCATGGTGAGTGTCGAAAATGAATCAGCCTATATGTGTTTTTTTGCAATAAAAACATTTAACTTTTTTTATGACAATGATTGGATGCTTGCTTGCACTTAACCTATTTTCTTCAGCTATAGATTCATAGTCTGTATCCAGCCCATAATAGCTAAAGTCGGCTGCTAAATTGAAAACCTTATAGAACTTTTAATTGAAGAATCTCTTCCAATATTCTTGCGAAAAACGAATTTTGTTGACGTTTCATTAGGTCGATCAAATAGTCAACATAGACTTACAACCAATGTAAAAACCTGTTATATATTCCATTAATTCTCATCTCCAAATCCTTAGTTTATTTTTTTCCCTTCAGAACGCTGCTTTCTATTAACAAATGGAAACAAATGTAGCAATTTTCCTTAACTTTTCTCTTCCGCCGGGGAGAATATCCGAGGAAGGTTTTAATTTAATTCGCCCTTGTAGATGAAAAGTTCCGACATGTTCCCCACATTTACTTTCTTTCTAAAAAGAAACAGCTCGCGCAATAAACTTCTTTTCAGACGTTAAAGTGTTGGCGGCAACCTGCTGCGAGATATATTCCTCTAAGCTGTTTTCACCCCTTTTCTTCCCAACAGTCGAAGCGCTTGTTAAAATTCATTACAATAATAAAAAGGCCCAACGGGGAAAAAGGGTTTAATGCGTCAGTTATCCTTGTGAACGTGAAATTTAATTATACAATTAATTCGAGAACTTCACTTAACTCCTGTTTTCTTCCTACGTTATTTTTCCTGACACTTTGCTTTCTTTCCCATTCTTTATTCATACACACGTTACTAAAAGCCGAAATGATAAATATACCTCGAAATATCTGAAATATAACTTGTGGTCTCATTTTTTAACAACGTTACATATATTCTAATAACTCCTATTCGCTATATACTCAGAATTCGCTTATGAGCAATTTTGAACCATTGAGGAAGAAAAAAAGGAACGAAGAATATGTGAAACACGAAAGAATTACAGCTGACAATGAGTGAATTTCTCTGAAAGATATTTACATCATAACATCAAGAAATAAAGCACTGGAAGAAATTAATATGATAAAACATTCTTAAACAGGAGAGATATCTCGAAGAATATAAAGACTGAAGTAGTAATCTCAGCGATACTTTATAGTAGTGAGGCCTGGATATTGACCGAAAGACACAAGGTACAAATCAATGCCACGGAAATGCTATTCTGGGATTCCCTAACATTAAGAATAGAACAAAAAAGAGATAAAGTAAGAAACGAAACATGGCTATGTAATTTACAAACAAAGCCCCAATAAACGTGAAATCGTGTACAATTAGTCATGTGTGCAGAATGCCAGATAACAGGGTTACGAGGAATATATGAACGTAAATGGATTGAGGAGGAAGCAGCAGTAAATTAGCATGGGAGGCGATCAAACATATGACACATAATGGAAAGACATGTAAAGAGCAATATACAGGATGACGCATTAGTGCGGTAAAGCTCGATGTATCCGTTACCAAATAAAATTTCGAAAATTGTAGAGAGGCTTAAACTTGACATCTTAAAATTATTTTTGCAATTAGTACTGTAACCATACCCTTTATTTCACTAGTGTTGTAATAAGGTCTATTATAGCACTAATTGCGTATTAGAAATGGGACATTTAGCGGATTTATTTTAAGTTGGTGACATTGCCACAATAATGGAGATATCAATGTGACATTTTAAGGTTGTAGTTAAATTAACAAAATTTATTACAGTTACATGTATTGGCAATACAATAGGAAATAGTTTATTACAAAGAGAAAGTAACACTCTTAGATTTGGTATTTTAATTAATCTTTGGAAATGTGCAATTATTCTATACATTTATATTTACATTTGAATTATCTTTTGAATTTATAGTAATACCATGTGCACAACACACTGTTGAATACTGTCATTCCCTGTGATAGTGATATTGTTTCTTTTCGGTTAAAAGTCACACTCAAACTGTGAACCATTCCCCCAGAACATCGAGGCAGATTAATCCTCTTTTCTGTGCAAACATATTTCCGACATCAATCTTATTTTTTATGGAAAAAGCAACGTAGTTCTCAGCAACAGCCGAGCTTTTCCAACCACCTAATCGTGTTATGGTCAAAATATCACCTCCATTGTTTGCCATATGTGTAGCACTGGACCTTCTAAAACAATGTCCTGTATAAAGATGAAGATCCGGTAAACGAAGAAAACTGACAATTTCTTTAGAAATATTTCCCACAGTGTTAATACCAAGAGAGCTATTAACTAAATGGCCATGACGATAAGTTAGAATAAAACGTTTGTAGGTGACTGTTTTAGACCAAAGATTGTTACTTATATTTTTTTAATAGTTCCATGCAATTTATATCAGTTACTGCAAACATTCTAGGAGCATTGTTTTTTATTTTAGGTACACTGACTATAATTGAATCGGAATTATATTGAAGGTCTTCCAGACATATACTAACTAATTCCTCTCGTCTGCAAACTCCATTGTATCCCATTATCAAAATAACCTAGAATAAAAGCTATTTACAAAAGTTGATAGAATAAAGTTAACACTCACTTTCATAGCTAAGTATATGTTATCATCCGCTTCTCTTAAAAATTTATGAACGTCTTGCTCTTCCAAATTTTAGATTTTTTTGCTTGTTGGCCGTTAGATAGCCGCTTTAGTAATGCTTGAAGTTTCATATATTTAGATATGTCCACATTTCTATGTATCTTTAAACACGATCTTAACATCCAATAAATTGACTATAGTGATGACGATTTATAATTTTTACATAGCATTTAGAAGTACGCCGGTAAAACGTTTTCAGAAATATGAAAAATCGCTTTTTCTTCGCAGCATTTTTCAAAACTTTAATACCGCTTTTCATACGTGTATAAGACTTCTCCAAAAGTAAATTAGTAACTGCATTTTCAGCAACTTGCCGTATATTCGGTAGAGTACGTGAAAAACTGCTAGAACTCATTTTGAAATAATTTAAGAAATAAAATGTCAAATTAATTTCTCAATTCAATCTATTTGAATTTTACGCCAAACTAATGCCATGTTACCAACCACCACAAAATTTCCCTTACATTATCAAATTTTTCTCTTTTTGTTTTCAGAAATTATGGTCAATTATATATGAAAATCACTATGAGTTCAAGGTCTTGTACACTGCAAGCGACACAGTCTGGCAACTCTTTTTTACATGTTTGATCCACTTTTATAGCAAAGTGACATTTTTTTCTCAAAATTGCCAAAACTGAATAGAGGGCGAGTCAAAACCCAAATACATTACTTTTCAGTTATTTTAAATGGACCATCTTGTATTTTATATTATAAAAAGAAAGAATGGTTTCGGTGCTGCCATGTTTCCTAAGCACACTCTAAACCTAAAGTCATTAATCTCTAAGGTATTCTAATGTCTTCCTGAAAAGTCATCCCTTATATGTTTCATTTCAAACAAACCTATAGTTGTTACAGAACCGGGCTAGGGTCACGACTTTAAAGGGAATTGTCACAGCGATAATTGAATTAAAAAGCTTCAGTCTAGAGTAAATAGGTTGCTTGCCATGTAAAACAGCGTCTCGATGAGCTCAAAATTTGCTTGTTTTACGTCATTCTAGTAATCGTTTAATCGTGGCGTTTATTTTGGAAGGAATAATCCAATCACCTACAAGCAAATAAAATTTTAGGTATTCTTTTATGTAGAAGAACAAAGGCAATATTAGGAATAAATCAGTCTGTTGAAATCAATAGTAGTAATAAATAAACAAATTAATTAATAAATATAGGAATAAAAGAAATATGGAATAAACAAAAAAATGTAATGATTTTCGTAAATAATAATAAAGAAACGTATAAACAAGAATTTTATTTCGTTATTTACTACTGCCATCAACACCTACATAATGTTGTTCACCTCTTAATTGTTGAATTTCAGCAAAATAGGAAACTAAATGCAATCGAGTTTTATCACTTTGGAACCTTCGATTATTTGGTCTATAACCTGATCGATTTTTAAACTTCACTGAATGCTGAAATATAAATATTTTAATACTTCTCCAGAAGTTAGGCGGAATCATTAAAACTAGCGCAGACCCGTTATTTCAGGATTCAGGATTCCATTTTCTCCTGCTCGGAAAGAGTAAGCGAACTTTGTGATTACATGGGCATGTTTCGCAATTTCTTCGGATCTTATTCTCTTCCCGTTAGAAATGCAAAAAAGAGAAAAAGAAATTAAAAAAGTTTCTCTGAGTTGATTCAAATTTAATATCGGCATTTTATTGTAGTATCGCTTTCCAATAATTCTCTTGAAAAGGTTTGCATTCTACCCTGCTGAAATAATGATTATGAGATCCCGAAGTGTTTGGGTCCTTAAATTTACTTTTTATGGGGTAGTAAAAACTTTATTGGGGCCAACATATTTATTATTTAAAGTGCATTCCTTGTTACACTTTAGCAATTTTACTTAGTCAGTATAAAAACACAGATTGGTTTAGTAGTTCCAATATATCAATACATCTGTATTCAATTATATTTTTTAATTAAATATTGATAATTCTGTTTCCATTAACGACAATTGTTCATTACCATTTGTATATAGGTAAGATTCTCTTTTTAGAAAAGTTTTTTTAATGCTACAACATTTTAATCCCTTCGAAAGATTTTACATTAGCTTTCAAGTTTAGTGTCTATGTACATCGCCCTTGTTATACGCTAACTGTACAGTAAGCATGCAGCCTTTTTAGTACAAAAATGCAAAACTTTCACACTCGAAATGCCTAGTACCGTGAGCTGAGACAGCCAAGTTAATTTGCCAAGGACTGAGAATCCACTCTATTTAGTACCAAGTTAACAAGAAATCTGCCACTGGTGGCAGCTCTTTGGCTTTGTAGAGAGTCAAAATTGTGCTTAATTAGTAAAACCTGATAATTTGTGCCACATAGTAAATAAATTTGGTCAATTCTGTATGACAGGAACTTCAAATAGTAAATTAAAGAAACTAGTTTCATAATGAAGTTTGAAAGTACGAATTCAAGGTTAAGAAACGAGTGCCGTAGCCACGAGTTTCTTAATGAATGAGTGCTTTAATGTCTTACGAAACGTGTAAAATATCCGTGACAGATTTTTTAATATTAATATTAATGCATCCTTTAAATACAACGGAACTTCTTTTTACTCGTAACGCATGAATATTGAACTTCAAATTCAAATTATGAGCTTATTTCAATCCAGAATACTAATCTTCGAAGTGGCTTATACGCTAGAACTGATACTTCTCATCAAAGGAGCTTTAATTGCTACACACTCGTGCCAAAGCATTGCTCCGTGGACTACGTTATTAAATATTTGCATTAATTGCAAGTTAATGAAGGCATACACCACCTCCTATTGTGACACTGAAACGGCGCCCTCCATGTTAAATTTCGATGGATTCGAGAGCTTTGTCCTCTTTCGCGAAGCATTCTCTGTTCTCTAGAGACCCGGATCTCATTCGGAACGGGAGGTAGATAAAGCTACCTAAGTGAGCTTTTATTAGCACCCGTTTCGAAAGTGAAAATTATTTTTCTCCATCTGCATTCGGACCGTTATGTTATTCGACGCAGTAGAGACAATGCCGTTTCCTGAAAGTCGAAGGTAGAATTAAAATAAATAGTTGATGAAACGGTTTGTGTGTTATTAAAAGTTTCTCTTCGGATAAATCCTCGGCGGCTCGGGAGAACAAAAAGATTGTGAAATAACTTCGGGAATGTCTGAGAGCCTTTGCTTTGAAAACTTACGGAGACCCTTGAGACCGTCGCTTTATTCGGGGTAAAAATAAAGGAAGTTGTCGTCATCTCTTCAGCGAGAAACATCGCCATTGTTTCTTTGGAACTCCTAAAATTTAATTTACTTTTTACGGTTTATGCAGCTTTACCGGGTTCCAGTTTTAGTCGAGGGACAAACTAAGCTAAAGTATTTACATATAAGTTTTGTTAATTCTAGGGCAACGAAAGAGCATTCGCGTCCACAACAAACAAGCAAAAGGAAAGTTTATGGAGTCGAATAGGCGTTTGTAGTAGAGTGTGCTAAGTAATTTAACCCCATATACTTGGGCTTTACTTAAGAGGTTAAGTATCCCGAATTAATCAATTTATTGTGAGGTGAGGAGGGGGGATCCAATCTCTATGTTATTATACTATCCCGTGTTCTTTGCCATGTTTACAGGTTAAGTAAATGGCTTATTCGTTAAGAGAATCATTTCAAACAATATGCCTCTTACAGCTTGCATATATAAAAATCCCATCAGACCAGAAATAAACGCGCTGAAGCAATCGTAACAGTTCAAAGTTAAGTTAAGACTTTATTGTATCTTCCCCTCAAATTTTTATGTGATTTCTACCGTATTTATTGCAAATTCAAATCGTTATAGACATATGTTGGTTTTACCGGCAATTCCGAATATTTCATTTTTGCGCTTGTGATAAATAATAATGTATTTAATGTGGTGTGTTTAATGTATTTTTTTACTTCTCACAGTTCCCTTTTTTCGTTAATGCCGAAGTCCACATTTTACTTAAATAGTCTTCTACTTTTAACTCCTATTTGTATATCTTCGATCAATCAATCAATTAATGTCTCAAGAATATAATAATCATAATAAGTTTATTAGCCCAACAGTACAAGATGACCAATTACAGGACTAACAAATAGAAATTAACCTAAGAGTAAGTGGCAATACAAACAATGAACAAAGCAACTAAAGCTAGAAAAAAAAATATAACGAAGATACAGCAAGAAAGAAGCGACAAGCAAAAGCACCACAGGGTTAAATATTCCTCTCGATATTGCTTTTAAGCAAATATCTCAATGAGCCACAGAATATGTATGTCACAACTGTCGCATATGTTATTATATGTTTCCGTCATAAACAGAACAGGCGACTTGACTAACACATTAGTTCTGGGCAATGGATTATAGAAAGTACAAACATTACGTGTGACAAGTCTAGGCACAGTAAAATTCAACTTATGCCATGTACGGGCAATCTATACAACTATGAATCACTTTATACAAAGAAGTTAAAGCCATATTCTCACTCCTGACTGCAAGTAAGGTAGCACCGAAAGTATTTAACAATTGCGAATGATCAAAACCACGACATGGATAGCTATTAAACCCGCGAAGCCAAAGAAGTTTCAAAAACCTTCTCTGAACAGCCTCAATCTGCTCAATATAGAACTGATACAACGGGTTCCACACCAAAGCACCATAGTCCAACCCGGACTGCACAAGACTGTTAAACAAAATTTTAAGGGTGTGCACGTTTAAAAATCGCCTGGTGTTTCGACAAATAAATCCAAGCATCTTGTGTGCAGATCTAGTCATGGCGGATATGTGATTACTAAAAGAAAGAGTGCTGTCGAACTCAATACCCAGGTCCCTGATATTAGTACATCTTGTTAAACGGTTCGAGCCAATGCAGTACTGGTAGTGAATGGGTGAACGTTTACGTGTATAAGTTAAAATTTTACATTTGGAAACATTCAGATCCCGCAGATTAGCGTCACACCACTCAACCAACCGGTCAATATTGAGCTGCAGTTTCCCACAGTCGCTGTCTGTTCGAATGGACGAGAAAAGCTTAACGTTATCCGCAAACATAAGTACTTCACAATCAAAACAATCGGGTAGATCATTCACAAATATCATGAAGGCTACCAGACACAAAACCATTATAACTAACAAGAAAAGTACGATCAGAGAGGTATGATCGCATCAATTCCAGCACAGTAGAACCGAAACCAAGCAGCCAAGCTTGCGCAACAAAAGACCGTGGTCAATCCTATCAAAAGCCTTAGACAGGTCACTGTATACTACTAGTTTTCCTGGGAATATGAAATTTATAGTGGTGAAGCTTGTGTTTTTTATGTTTTAGACTTAAATAACGTTAACTTGTGCTTGTATTTCCCAACTCTAAATATTTGGATTAGCCGCCACACAATGTACATCATCTTCACTAACTACATTTCGGTCACGATTGGATTCACCTAAGCATCCATACTGATACATATCTACATCCAGCTTCTTTCTTTTTTAATTCTGTGTATCTGGTTGACTTTTCTCCGCAAAATAGTCAAAGTATGTTCCTGTAGCAAGATAGGAACTTTTATAATATTTGATGTATGTACAAAACATATGTGGGCTGGTATCACTAATCCGCAGTATCGGGAAA
This sequence comes from Osmoderma eremita, assembly GCA_031763485.1. Classification (NCBI taxonomy): domain Eukaryota; kingdom Metazoa; phylum Arthropoda; class Insecta; order Coleoptera; family Scarabaeidae; genus Osmoderma; species Osmoderma eremita. The sequence goes on along the minus strand of JARFOC010106156.1, from coordinate 2,323 downwards.
TCCATACACCACAAATTGATTTAATAAAATTCGGAGGATGTGTTTCGAGAGCACGCTCTTGAAACATCATCTCTGGTAATTTATAATTAGTAATTGGCATATTTTTATGTGGAAATGTAATAGATTAAACTGGATTAACATCTGGACTCATTATTAGTTTACATTAGGACCGATCATAACTTAGGCTTTATAGGCTGAATCGTCGAATTTACCTGGCAACCATCAACCTTGCTGTTAATTCAACGCAAGCCCATCACAGCTAAACTCCTTTGATTTATCACGTGGATTGTTTTTTTTTAATGTTTTTGTTTTTATTGTCTGTAGGTTGAACATAAAACCCCACTCTCCGCTAGTTACCGGGACGTCTTGTGCAATTAACAGCGTGTGAAAACGTAAGATATCAGTGAACTAATGTTCGTTTGTTTTGTTGATATTGCTTAAGGTGCCACGAATTGATTTTTAGTATTGGTATTTGTTATTTGCGTTCCTGTATGGTGTACACATTGCAAAATTCTATCTTTACCCAGTAGAAAGAAAAATTCCAAAGGAAAATCTACAGGTATTTAAACCTCAAAATAACAAATTGATATCATGATACAAACCAGAGCAAAACCACAGACTTCTTGGATAACTAGATACAAGACCGCCTAGAAACAGACCAAAACGGGTCTGGTCAGATAAAAAAAACCTAATACACGACTAGCAATAAGTTTGAGGGACGATGTGGAATGTCCAGTGGAGTTATTTTGAAAATCAGATAGGTGAAAGTAATTAGTCTTTCATCGTATTTCATTAACTACCGGTGAAGAAGAAAATATGCGATTTTCTAAAAAGAAATCATGTTTTTGGCTACCAATGCCGTAATGAAATATTACGGCCCAAGAACGATCTAATATATGCAAACAGGCAAAATAAATTGCAGACTACATTGGCGAAAGCAGGTGACCACGACAGCAATGAAAATGATGCTTTTGAATTTTTATCAGATCAAAATATTTTATATTTATACAAAAATATGATACCTATATCATGTTTTCTTTTATTCAATACCTGATTGTATTATGTTAGTAACGTCAATTTTCTTTAGTTGCAAATTAATGAAAAAACTGTATATTAAATGCTAGTTTCTTTTCAAGATCTATATTGTCAGTCCTGTCAGACTTGAATCAGACTAAATTAGAATATCTTAACCGACAATGTACATGATACTAAAGAACAGACAGATTTTAATGTAATAGAGTGGTTTGCATAAGTTGTTCTTTCTCAGAAGCAGACGTCAATTAGCAAAATTTCCAAATATTTTGTTTGTGCCCATAAAAAGCACCGGTTAGCACACAATTACGACCCCAGCCCCAAAATTTTCGCCTCAAAATAAAGCAAGGTAAAGAATTCCGGATAGGCAGCACTGTTTTAATGTCGGAGTTCAAGTTGAATTTAATTAATTTAGTAGAGGCGATCCTTCTCTTAAATGAATTCTAGTTTTACGGTCACTTGAGGTAACACCACAAAATGCCAGAAAGTTTTTTTCCGAATTGCTATTTTATTTTCTTATTTGCGTTGAATGTTCGCAAAGCAACAATTTCTATAATTTTGTATTTCTAGAAGAGATACGTATGTATGTACTCAAATATTTCTAACAGACTTTTTTATTCATAGAATTGAACTGTCAACATGACGTAAGTAAAGATTGCGGGGAATGTGGGGTAGTATAGCGCTAACTATCGGACCTAATAATACAGGGTCCGGCAAAAGTATGGAGTAATGCCATTATTAATTTAAATACTGTTCCAATATAAATTTTCTTCAAATGAATTGATCCACCTCAATACAGAAAGAAGAATCGTAAAGACTCTAAACTGAGTTCAACGCCACACGGAGTGTCAAGCCTATATGCATCTAATGTTCCAGGTATCATCTAAATCTAATCTGCACATTTCCTTACGGATACTTCAGAACCTTTTATTACACTTTAGGAAATTATCAACAGTCCTTACTCGTCGCTTTAAATATTGGATAAGACTTTTCAAAATATTAAAGGATATTCATAATATGGGAACCTCTAAAAGACCTATTTCTTTTTAAAACCAGAACTCCAGATACTCATTTCGGTAACTCTAAGGAAAGAATGCTGAGGATTGTGTCACTGGTGATTTGGTGCAAAACATATCTTCTAAAATAGGGATGAGTAATGATTGCAAGAACTGTGGGGCATCACAATAAACACACACTTCGGATTACTCCTCCCACACAAAGTATTAAGTAATTCGGGACGACACGTGTTTCGGGAATACGTGGATTCCCATTATCAAGTCGAATAACCGAA
>JARFOC010106126.1:0-12061 GCA_031763485.1 Osmoderma eremita | reverse complement strand
TTTTCTGTTGTGTCTTTAGATGCAAGAAGAGTGAAAGCTGGTTTATCCTGGCTGCACAAGTTGCTTCACAATGCTATGCCTTTCCTCTTGGGAAGGCTGAATTTCTGTGTCCCGCGGATGTCTGCCCGCAGTGTTAGCACCTTCTACCTGCCTCAAACTCACACAAATTTGTTATTGAAGGCACCTATTTACTTTGTTTGCAGTTCCTACAATCGATTTTGCACTGACTGCGACATTTTTAATTACTCAGTAAACGAATTACTTGCCTGTGTATAGAGCCTTTGTCTTTCCTGCTGGTTTGGCCGGATGCGTTCTTGGGTGGTGCAGCACGTAATAGTGTTATTTTAGTTATATGTCACAGCTTCTCATATTAATGTTTATTAGAGTAGAGTAAAATTAATATTATTATTTATTGTTGCTATATTACATTGTAACTGTTGTTTTGTTATATTTACTTCCGATTCTTATGCCCTGTAATTGGTATTGTACTGTTGGGCTTAATATATATTATTATATTATTATTAATAATGTAAAGCGGCCTTACATTTTACACAGGGTCGATTATAAATAAAAGTTTAATAAATTGCAATTGATTAAATTTGATATTACGTAGCTAGTAGGTTATTTTATTTGAAACTGATGTAACTATAAATTTTAATTTTCAAGGAATTATTGAAATTACGGTACAACCTCGTGTCAGTGGCTCAGCGAAACTAAATTGGTTGCCCCGAATTGCTCCTTCAATTTATCCTGCGTCTGGCGCTGGATATTTGATCAACCATTCACAAAATATCTTGCGATTACAGGGCCGTTTACCAAGTAGGCTTTAAATTGAAATTTAACAAAGAAATATATATTGCTCAAAATTCCTTGCTTTTGTTTTACATTGGCGTGATTAAAATTTTGAAAAGAAAAGTACTTCGATTAGTAGGTTCTGTTTACATTCACATCCTCTGTTTTTATAAGCATAATATGTGCATATTTACAAGTGCCTTCTTGGTCTGGAGGTGGGGAGCGTGGTAGAGGCCACGCACACTTAGGGCTCTTTGTACTACCTCCTCCCTGTGTATTGTGTGTGTAAAGTGTATGGTCTGCTGCTGCCTCTCTTCGCCGTAAAACGGCAGAAATCTTGCTTTTCTCCAGGATTGAAGGACACCGATAGAGGTACCAATCACAGGCTGCGACCCTCTTGAAAAACGATCGCTGTACGGAGATTCGAACCGGCGACCTACACCGCGGATGCTTAGCGCTCCCACTACTGCGCTATCCCGACGTTTTACACTTGCCTTAAACTAGCACTTTTAAAGGGCACAGCCTTTCGTCGCAAAAATGCATATCGGAGAGAACCCGCTATCGGTTCCGACAAACGGAAATCGATGCGAGCGCCCTCTGATCCAAGGTCAACTACGCTAAAATGTTAACGAAATATGTGCGACTATTATTAAATATTGTTAATAAATATACTACATATATACATAAAATTAAACATTACTCTAATTAACATGTATATAGTGGAGAGATCGCAAGGTACAGCACACACTAAAAGTATAAGAAAATATACGTTTCATGTTTCTAGATCAACGACAATAAAAATTTTCAAAACTTTCATAGTGATGGTGTAAAATTACATTGTGGAGTGCAGTTCATGAAACATTTCGGTAAAAATCCCGAGCGAAAAAAAAAATCGAACAAAAGAAATTGGAAAAATCTAGAACCCTTTTCTTCCATTCTTCTGCTTCTATTTCGTTTGCGTATGTTATTATTATTATTATTATTATTGACTTTAGTACTTCACTTATGACTGTTACTGTGTACTACAAGGGATGTCCGGTTACTAAGGCACATTTGTGAATTACAGACAGATTACTTTATTTACAGAAATAAAACATACACTAAGTAAAAGCATGAACGGTTAGCTACTTTTCAACATAATGTTAAGGCACCTACCCTAGCGAGGAACAACCCTCTTCGTATGAGGTACGATCCAAATTTTTATAATACTGCCGTACTTCCACTTGAAATTCGTCGTCCTATTCAAGCCTTTCACCCGATAAATGAGCTATCAACTGCTCTAGCAAATGAAAATCAGAAGGAACCAGATCTGAACTATGGGGAGGATGGACAATAAGTTCACAATTGTGTTTCTGAAGCCACGCCTTCGTCTGATTTGAGGGGTGTGGTCTTGCATTGTCATGCAGCAACCTGATTCCTTTCGTCAACCTTCCATTTCTTTTCTGCCGAATGCATTTATGCAATTTTTCCAGAGTTTGACAATAAATATCACTGCTGATTGCCGCTTTCGGTGGTGAAAACTCTATGAGCATATCCCAGAACACAGTTGCCATTCTCTTTTTTGCAGACTACTGAACTTTAAATTTTTTCGGTGTTAGTGAACTCGTATGCTTCCACGTCATCGAGTCTCTTTCTTTGATTCGGGGGTATGGTGGTGTGCCCAAGTTTCGTCTCCTGTAACTATAGACTCTAGAAATCCCTTTTCCCGGCGATAGGGTGTTAAAAGCTGCACTGCCGCCGCCATTCGTTGCATTTTGTGTTGATCGGTCAACAGTTTTGGTACCCATCTCGCGGACAGTTTTCGATAGCCTAATTCATTTACGACTGCACTAACAGAGCTTTTAGGAATGTAGAGCAATTTCCCGTATTTTCAACCGACAATCGTCTCGAATCAGCGTATCGACCTTTAATTGATTCTCATCTGTTTTCGTTGTTGATGATTTTTATCGCACACCTTCGAGATCATCCCTCAGAGCTGTGCGTCCACTATTGACCTGTTTACATCAAACACTAACTTGTTTTCAACTCATAACGCCTTCTCCGTAACATAACGCCTTAGACGTAAGTCTTTAGTATTTTATATGAATTTCGGTAGGTGTCTCATTACTTGCATGCAAAAACGAATATCGGCTCGCACTTCAAGCTTGGAGTATGTTTCGATGGGAACTGACATTGTGCGGCTGTCACTGCACACGTTGTGCTGAACCTACGGCAACGACAATAGCCACCTATGCATTACATATGCACATCTAAAATGCGTGCAAGTTTCAACCTGATCGGAGCGACGTAGGCGGTGTGTCGCGCAAACGTACCTTAACCCGACATTCCTCGTACTGTTATTATTTATTAATGACCTTTAATTTATTTTGTTTCGTGCTGTGGAGAGCCGCCCGAATAATGAAAGCTTATGGCCACCCTTGACTTCCTAAATCGGCTCTATGCTGTTGGGGAGATGAATGAAGTATTATATCGCCTATTACACATTATCACCTGTAATACTAAATAAAAGCTAATGGACGTGTTATGTTATGTTGCAGATACAGAGTATGGTCTTTTTTTGATACTATCAATTTGACTATTAATTTCCTTTCACTGTTCATTATCTTTCATTTCCGAAGTATTCTTATATAGTTTATTTGTTGATTCAGGTTACGAACTTAGCTTAAATGTCCATAGTAATAAACGATTTTGAAACGAATACCAGCTACACTGAATTATTCCAAGGTCAGATTTTTTCATTGTTTTTTCTATGCTATGAATAAACGCTAATGAATGAATTGGTAATGAATGAATATTTGGATAGCTTCCATCGGTAATTTCTAATGAATGATTTGGTAGTAGATGAACATTTCTATATTTGCCATCTGATAGCGCTATTGAATGGTTCTGTAACGAATGAATGGATCATGAGCGCTATCGAATTGTTCTACCGTTTTCATTCGATATCTCCCATCACTGCTTACATGTATAAACTAACTATAAGCAAGGATATTTTCAATATTTTTAGTTAAGGATTAATTGTTGTTAGAAATTTGAAATGTACTAGCTAGATAATTTAAGCTAAAAACATAATTGAAGTTTGATTTATATACATTTAGAATAAAGTTATACTTTCTCAAACAATCTGTTTACTATTTACATTGTTTATAAGCATATAATGACTGTTGGTTTCAAATTATTATATAATAGTATGTAGTGTTAAAGAAGTCCAATATATTGAAATGCTTTTGTTATTAACTCCAGCTTCTGCAGCTAATGGGCCAGTTCGGGAAAAACATTTTCGGTTATTACCCGCTCCTCTTTGTTTTTGTCAGTACCGACATTTTGCTCAAATATTCGAATTAGGAAACCCGTGCTGTTTATTCTCTAGGGTTTATATGTATGTTCGTTCGATGAATATGGGTTCCACAACAGAAAAAAAAACATCACAAAACAAACCAGTGAGCTTTTTCTATACAATAGGTACTCTTCTCCGGCATTCTCTCTTAATAACAATAACCGTCGATGTGGCGCACAATGCCCTCGATAATGAAGAGATTATTGCCGGTCCGTACCGTATCCGCGAGTGTCTGGCTGATACGGTGCTCTGTACGGGGTCGGTTGTATTCAGCAGGCGAATTATTACCGTCATCGGCGATAGACGTTAAAACGATAAACGGATAACAAGTGAAACGTTAAATTTATACACGAATGTGTATAGAAACGTGAACAGAATTAATACCAGCAAAATATTCGGATTTGCGCCAATTGTTGGAGTTATCGTGACGAAAATAGATTCAATTTGCATGTTTGAAATGACTTTTGTCGGGTATTAACTCCGGAATGAATCGTTAATTTAGGGAAGCTTTTTTTGTGGTAAATAAAAATCGGTTTTTCGAAAAATCTGTTCATATAGGCAAAGGAGAGAGGAAATTAACATTTCCTTGTTTCCATTGAATAGCGAGACCGGGTTTTGTAATTATGTTGCCAAATGATACCACTTTATTAGTTATTTATTAGTGTTTTACTTGTTAATATTTTTCATGCAGCATCGTTTACAAAGCAAAAGCAGCTTCATTTTTGATATAAAAAAGATTATCCAAGAATGGGGTACTGAGTACCTGTCTCGTATCCTCTTGGCTTTTTTGGAATTAATTAGCGTCAGTTTTTAGATTATGTAATAAGCTTCAAATTGTGTTAGAAAAAACAATATATCTGTTATAGTTCTCCAGATATTTCACAAAAATTATAAAATTGTCCAACTTTCGAGAGGGCTGAACCGCCAAATTGGGCCCAGCTAAAAGAACTGGTTTTGTGCCCACACTAAGGTTTAACGAAAGCTGTCTCACCGAGGCTTCGATACATTGCAATGACGTGATGCGGTCTCGACCGAAGCCTCGGAAAGATAGTGCATCGAAGCTTGTATAGACACATTTAAATATACACAGGGGTGCGTGTGTTTTGTCAAATTCACGCCGCTTAAAGTCAGTACACACCAAAAACGTGTATTCCATCCGGCACACACAAAATATTGTGTCAATTTTAACACGAATGCATTGCGCATATGTGTCACACATATTTTGTGTTACTTTTTGAACACAGTTTTTGTGAGGATTTCACACACCTGATGTGTATAAATGTAATTAATTTTGTGTTAAATTTTCATAAGGCTCTGTGGGAATTTCACACAGACTTTGGGTGAATAAATAACACCCATTTTGTGTACATTTTCAACACATAATTTGTGTGTTCCAATAAATTAAAAAAATTTTGTGGTTCACCATTCCTTTATTAACACACAAGAGAAATACATATATTATTATAAAACAAAACAGTTTAAAAGATGTAAATAATTTTATATCCACTACATTCAAAGAAAAAAGAAAAATACATAATATATACGATTAGAAAACACTATATTGAATAAGAGAGAGATTAAACATAATTTAAAATTCGAATAATTATAATGCAGATCTTCTGTATGCACCGAACAAAGAGGGTTTTCGTTTGCCTACCCGATCCAGGATGTTTGCTACTAGGGGCAGTTAAAGTGATGACGTATTCGTACTGTCGGCATTTTCGATAATAAATGTAAATCGGTTTATTTATTAATTTATGAATGCTTTGCAGATCTTGACTAAAATCTACAGGAGAACAATTTTTAAACTTATCTTAAATAAATAGTTACCAAACATAAAATAATATTTTAGTATTTAAAAAAAAGAATTGTTTTCGGTTACACGGTGAGTGTAACACTTGCTAGTAATCCGTTTCAATTGTATTTTTGCATAAAATTAATATATATTAGGGTAAAGTGGTTTAATAAAACAAAGACTTGTTTCTGAGTCAATTTATTTTAATGCATCCATCACAGCTGTGTAAACAAAACCTTTCTTGGAATTGAAGTATTTTTCATTCTTCTCTGCGTGTATGGCATTTGTCATAATATAAACACCTACTTATGCATGTATATACATACACTGCTGGCCACTACAGAGCTTGAATCTTACTAGCAATGTAAAATATCGACATAGTTGCCACACCGTTATACTTATACATATGTATATATGAACTGCTAGTACGGCGCATGAGCCCAGTATCGAACAAACGTTGTATGGAGGTTGTGTGCTTGTCGAAGAAAATGCAAGGCGTATCAATAACGTGAGAAATGCGAGATATCACCCAAATAAATTGTGATTGCATTTTTGATTAACCTTTGCGTAGTGTTTTAAAACGTTTCAAGATTGAATAATATTGTAGCACAAGGAAACCAAAAATGGACAATACTATATTTAGCGACAGCAATGCATTAGGCACACACTTTAAATGCGCAACATCCAACCAAACATTTAATAATAGCTGACAATGTAAAAAATAAAAATGGAATTTCTATGAAACGACCGACCATTTCTTCTGCTGTGCTACCAGAGTAATACCATTTAATTATCTGGACGCTTTCTGGGTAGTGAAAATCATTCTATCATAAAATGTTGACAAAGAAACCATAATAATGACTTTAATTTAATAGATTTTAAAAGGAGAAAGTAAATAAAGGGAAAATAATGTTGTAAATTAAATTTATAAATTCCGAAAAAGAAGACTCCCAAAGCAAAAGACGCTTGAGTAACGTAAACAAAAATGATATGCGCAAATCAACGTTGTTACGAGCATACTAACTGCTACAACGACAACTACTAGTATTCTATACACCCCACAAGCGCAGCACGACTGCATTCGGAAGATTACGTTGGTCAACGATATGACATCGCTGCTTGATGAAACACTTTACTTATAGACGGCTTTAAAGTTTAGAACTGACCAGCGCTGTATTTATCATCTTGAGGGTGTTTATATGTATAGTATATTTAAATGTAAAATATTAGTTGGTACCAGTGCATTTACACACGTACTTTTAGTCCTATTTTCTTTACCGTAACTGCTCATACGTTTTACATAATCCACAACATATTGAACAAATGTGTAAATACAGAAAAAATTCAGGAAAAAAAATAATGGAGGAAGGATGGGTCGGTCTCTATTGTATCATGCTTATACTTTAGTAGGGGTTTGGACACGATATTAAATTGTATTTTCGTATATGAAGAGGAAAGTAAATAATAAAGGATAAAAGGGAACTAATAACACCATTGTCCGTACATCTGAGTGGGGTCGCGTGTTTGAAAAGAAGTCTCTCACGAAAACGTCAAACACCCACTCGCTTGAGCAAGATATTAAATTTTTCATTTCCCTCCAGCGGTTATAGGTTCGTGGCGCGGTGTCATTTCGTGACTTTTTCGTGCAGCTACATTCACTTCAATATGTATGACAGGAATATCCTACTTTTTAGATAAGTACATAATATTTTAACCATGCTTTGTTTTAACTATGCAAACATTACTAAATACTACTCGAATATATATTTTTTTACCAAACACACTAAAATTAGGAAATTTTTATAAAAAATCTATAGAGTAAGGAATACTATGGAAGGCCAATGAATTAGTTAATACATACGGAACTAAATTAACCCTTAAACGTAGACATGGCTGCGAAATCGCATACCTGATAATTTGAACCTGCTCCCCAGGCTCGGAGCAGAAAGAGCAGGTTCCTGTTGGCCATATAATCTGCTCCTGCTCCGCTAACTGCTCCTGCCAAGACCAAGTTTGGTAGACATGCGAAACCAGACACATCGAGCGTAGTTAATGAGCATAGTTAATGACAGATGGTTCAGAAAATTTGTAAGTGCATTAAACCCAAATTATTCGTTACCTACCAGACATATCATTTCGCAAACGTTAATACCGGCATTATACAATAAATGTTTGGAGAACGTTGAGAGATAGATGTTAATAGCATTTGTTTAACCACTGATTGTTGGACCTCGATAAATAATCAAAGCTATCTAGCCGCAGCCGGCCATTATATAGACAACAATTTTCAATTGCAAAGCATGTTGTTAACTTGCACGTCATTTAGTGACGATCATACGAGTACTAACTTGAGCCACAAATTAAGAAATATTATAACTGCGTGGGGTTTGGAAAATAAAAACATAAAAAAAGCAATCATCTATCTCGGCTTGAAACATTTTGGATGTTTTGCGCACAGCCTAAATTGTGCGGAACACAACGTCCAACAAAAAATTGTTCCAGCACCAAAGAAATTCTGGGGTGACTGCCCCAAAAAACTGCTACAAGACGTAAGCACTAGGTAGAACTCCACATTTTATATGTTGGAGAGATTTCTAGAATTTCAAGAAGCAATTTAGTCTACGGTGGTATTGTTAGATAAACCAGATGTGGCATTTTGGCCACGTCTGTCCCATGTGAGAGGCTATTTTCCAAAGCTAGCCAAATTTTAAACGAGCGTCTAACGCGCCTAAGTTCGACTAAAGTTGAAAGGCTGTTATTTCTGAATATAAACAACCAATATATAAACACACTGTTCGGATTACTCCTCCCGCACAAGTATTAATTAATTCGGGACGACACGTGTTTCGGGAATCCACGTATTCCCGAAACACGTGTCGTCCCGATCTTAACTTTATATAAAGTACAGTATAGTAAATTTAACAACCGCACTTTCAGTGATATTTCTTACATAAAATATATTTAATTTTGAAGAAAATATGGGAAATGTACAGAACGTCCGTCCTTGTAAATGTTAGCCCTTCAAAGATATAATCATTTTCAATAAAAGTAATTGACTTGATTAGGATAAATTTCTTGGTTCGAATACGAATACATTGTTTGGTTTACAGTCTAATAACATAAAATTACAGGACTTTAGTAGTCTACACTTAAACGATTGTTTTTTACCGTCTGTACCAAATAATTCATCATAGACTTCATACGGATCACATTTTCTTTCCCGACTTTTTTCCCAATAGCCAACAGGTTCCTTTCAAATTCTCTATTGCATATTTTATATAAAACATGGTTTGTAGAATTTATGTACTTTTTATAATATTTAGATAAGTTTCAAATGAAAATGTTCTGAATGTATTTATTTATATTTTATATTTTCCATAAAACTTTAAATACTCAACTATATGTACATTAAACGCCACAAAATCTCTCCCAAAAATATCCACAAACTGTTGAACAAAGTCCAACGTACATTTTTCAGCAACTGTCATAAAATTTTGTATTAAATCTGAATTTGATAAAATATAAACTGCAACATGAAGCATAAGAAAATGTGAGTAATAGAAGTCATTTAAAATGTTATGTAAGAGTATTGGTCCTGTGTACATAATAAACAATCTAAATTCAGTTGCCTTCCATTTTTTTACATCTTTAAGTGTTCTTGGCTTTCTAACAAATTCAGAAGGTATAAATTTTTCGATAACATATATCTTTTCGTTAATAATCTTTATATTCTTTTGGGAAAATTTATGATTTCCTAGCTTCCATATATTAATTTACAAGTAGCCGTTTAACTATTCCTAAAAATATCAAATACATTGGATCCAGAGGAAAATGGGTATTAGGTTTTATATTTAACAATAATAATGGTGATTTTCCTTTCATATATTCTGGTTTATTTTCTGTATAAAAATCAGTTCAATGTTGAGGGAATAAAGCTGCCGGTAACTACATCAATTAATGATCTGGGTGTAGTTGTTGATACATCTTTCTCTGATCATATAACCTGTCGTTATTTTGCTAACAGTGGCACCGAACGCAACTGAACTTCAAGTGATCTGTAGTGAACGTCCTTCAATCTAAAACGAACAATCATTAACGGCCCATACAGGTTTCATTATTCACAATGAGTGAGACTTCCTAATTTAGGAGTATAATACCCCAATTAATTATACCCGAATTAATTCCCCTCAAACTATTTATGTAAGGAGTTTGAGGACAACAACAACTTCCGATGTAGCTTAGGCTAAAAAAACATTCTACTGCTACCACGGTGCTACTCGGAGTAACCCAATTTAGCAAAACTAAGACAACTATAGTTAAATTATTAATGCTGAAGTGCCATAGGATGTATGACATCAATTGTTGGTACTGTAGCGATTTTCACAGCTCAATCCACATACTTTTCACATTCATTTGATACCGGTTGGAAGTACGCTGTTTTCGTTTGGCTTTGCCTTTATTTGGTCTATATAAACTCTATATAATCGATGCTGAGAAGGTCTTGAAGTTTGTGTAACGTCAACTTCATTAATATTAACCTAAATTTAATGTTACATCACTGTATATTCGCAGAATCGTGTTTTACTAAAATTCCTACTTTCTTCGGGGTGTCAAACCCGTTGGAAAATATACATTGACATAAGGATCTCTAGCTGCACCTTATGATCTCTGGGTCAAATTTGGAAAGACCGATACTTAGCACACGAACGTAATATCAAAGCACAATTTCACTGCATTTAGTCGGAAGCCCTTGATGACATCTTTTGGTAAGTGTATCCGACCTAGACGTATAGCTCGTCCGTCGGCTATCAGATCGTATGACATCATGATGCGAGCTAATGGCGCTGGGCCCTAATGTATAGTGGTGTAGATATCGAGTTGAAAAGGAGTTCCAAACAAGGAAGATGCCTAGCGGATGTACAACATCGAAAGCGGTAGTTTACACTCGACCGCAAATCCTTACTATTATCTGATTCCGCAAGACCTACCCCTAATAAGTCAGGCTGTGCCTCTCGCCTATTGATTACCTGCGGGGAACTTGTTCCCGACGACTCAGATAAACTGGGAGGTAGCTTTTCTATTTTTAAGTAGTTATTTTCTGCGAGTTCCCTTGGGAAGGTTTATTAATCGCGAAACTTTGTTACGGTTCGATTATACGGAGAGAGGAGAAAAGGGCACTGGAGTGAAAAGGACGAGAGTCCGAAAGAAGTTCTGGCGACTATTAATGACATTACTGAATAAATTTATATACAAGGGTACGACAACAGCGAGGTGAGGGTAAGAACTTGTTGAAAGTTCGTCTCTGGACGACGTTGTTTCGTAAATAACGAACGCGATCGGGACAAGAAAATTTAATTTTCTTGAGAACTGAATTGTTTCAGTAGATGACGCTGGTCTTGGTGAGCTTGCTTGATACGTAACAATAAAAAACGCGGTAACGCTTTTATGCATTAGTTTCTTTTTATGTATGAATAATAAATAATCTTGTACGCTGGAGCCTTTAATACTTTCTTTAACAAATAAAATTATATATAGTCATTGAAATTTAAGCTAAGAAATATACGAGAGATATAGCCGCGCACATTTAAATTAATTGTTTAGTTCGTGCAGGTAATGTAAATTTACTGTCACAGATCGCTACTACATGGAAAACCAGATTTATTTGGTTCAAACAAAGTTTCTTTAACTCAAATAGATTATTTTGTTTCTATATAGGCAAGCAAAGTTCTAGTTTATTCAAACAAATAATTTTGTTGTCCACAATTTATAGTTTTTACTAAATTCTGTGTTAAGTTAATTATATTATTATTCGTTGCAAAAATATCGCAAATAGTTGCATTGAAGAAATATGTTCAAATTAACTATTTCATTTCATTGTTTTAAGTAAACAAAATATTTGCTTCTTAGTTTTTAGTAGTTAAATTTAAAATAAATTTATGGGTAGATAGCAAGTATTTTTTTCAGAGCAAATATGTGAACTATTGGCCGGAACTTAAAATATATTTGTAGGGACAAATAGGGTAAAAATGCTTCTATACTTATCGGCAAATAAAGCATAGCGTAAAACCCCCAATTATTGGCACCTTAAGAAAACTTTTCAAGTAATATTTTACTCAAAATGTATTTTATAACATTGG
>JARFOC010106115.1:0-12062 GCA_031763485.1 Osmoderma eremita | reverse complement strand
CAATGAATTTCGTTACATGCGCATGTGCGAATTTGAAATCCACATGAAATCCGTGAACTTTATGGACTAATCACTAATCGTTTATTTTTGCAATCCTACTGTTCTGCGAACACGGAATTGTACATTTCAAACTGTCAAAATATGAAATTGTAGCACTGCGAACGCATAGCAATTAGTGCGCATGCGTCGCTCAATTTCGGATAGTTTCTGACTGCGCTGCGAATAAAGCTAACAAGAGTCTGTACTATATTAATCCCTATACTAACTAATTGTAACAATAACACAATAAAAATCTAGAACAAAATTGACCAAACCAAACAAGGGCAAGCAGTTGACTGCATCTGAAAAGCACCAACAATAAAATAGCTTCCCTGCGTTACCGTTTGTACCGGAAGTACACTAACTACAGCGCCGCCTACCACATGGAAGTAAATTAGAACTTGTATCACTCTGCTTATAATTTACTTCGACCCCCCCCTCCCCCTCCCCCTCCGTGCTACATACTAACTATATTCCAAACACAATGCGTTTGAAATGTCCTTTAACATCATTCCTTTCAATATTTGACACTTCCTGTCGCAATTGACCTTGATTTTGAAATAATCTAAATTAAATAGCAAAGTATATTATCCACACCGAATGTCTATCTTAATTATCTGACTATTGAATTTTTGCTGAACTTGTTTATATGATTTAGAATAAGTTTTAAGGATAAGCTCACTAAAGAGTAAAATAAACTGCTAGATGTTTCAGTTTGTTACACACACATGACTCTGCTTATCTAATACATATGTACAGTCAAATACTTATATCATCTCTCCCCAATGACATGGGATGAGGGAAAAGCATATCTCCTTTGAACTACTTACACTAAATATTCGTTCACTACCACTTGACGAAATCTAAGAGGGTATCGAGAAAAGAACATGTCACAGAAACTGTAAACGATAATTTCAAGTGAATTTGAATATGACTTTGACCGGCCAAGCAAGTTGTTGTATGTATATGACAATACTTGCATTACCATTTGTGTATTGTGAAATTTCAATCGGGATTCCCTTGTATCACAAAATTTTACTTAAGTATACTTCCTTCAGGTTGTTTTTAAAATTAGCCTGGCAAAGAACAAATGTTTTAAGAATTTGAATATCCACAAATAAATATCATTTTCGTTTCAGGGATACTATGGAATTAATAACTTCAACATTAATGAGAGAAAACTAGTACCAACGATACCACTGGGTAAATACAGATTATCGTTAACATTCCTCAATAAAAATATATTATTATGTAAAGTGAATACTTTCGTAACAATTGCACCACTTGCAAAAGGCAGAAACTAATTATTGTATTTATTACATTATAAACCGAATCTTCTGAATTAAAGAGAATTTTTAGTGGAAAACTATGTTAATTGTACACAGTTTCTTTTATTTTCAGCATATTAAAAAATAAATCCTTTTATTCTTTACATTAAATTGTAATTATAATCAGGCACATTTAGTGTTAAGATAAACCAATAAAATATTGAAATATCTCTGTTTCATAATTAGAAATCCCCAAAAGGTATATGCATACGTGTTTTGTTTGTCGTGCTTTCTTTTAAACATGGGCTTAGTTCAAACAAATAAATCCCTTGGCCGTGCAGCGTCAAAAGGCTGCTTCAGTTCTATAAAAATAACAAGGATGAAAAAGCCTTTATCAAGGTCTTTGCTCCTGGTTTTATTTCATAAAAACATTTCGTAAAAAATGCGGATTAATTGAAAAGGAGAAAACTCAGAAAACGCATGTTTTCTGGGTGTTTGATAGCATTTTCCTACCCATATTTATTGGAAGAATGAAAATAAAAATTCCCTTACAACCTTGATGAGTAAAGAATTAATATTTCGAGTATTTCGGCAACTAAGGTGCCATCCTCAGCAGAATCTACAACGGAAGATATTGTTAGACGTAGCACACACAGAAGACTTGAATAACACTGGAAATATGTTATTTAAGTGGTGTTCTCTGCAGTACATATCTCCCAGAGTGCTAAGTATAACATAATCTTCCACACTCACTGCGGTGCACACCGGAAAAGGATTTGACGCACTACTAAACTTTGTCAGGAGAGTAGATCTGTTCGGATAATCAGAGCAATACAATAGGCCTTAAGGCCGCAGTGTTAAGGGATGTGAAAGACCTTTCTCTGCATTCGTGACTCACAATCAATCAATCAAGCCCAGGTAGATTCAGCGATACCATCATTTTGTAAAAAAAAATGTTTGTCGTTTTCCTATTTGGCGTGGGGCAACCGACACCCTTGCAAAAGACGGTGCTGAGGGGTGATTCCGCGGTCCATCACCGGTAATTGGCATATCAACTTCGATAGCCAAACGACAAATTTGCTTCTGGTTAAAACAGAAAGTACTCCAATTTTGGTGCAATTCAAATCATGTCAACACCGGGGAATTATTAAAACTTGATCGTAAAAGGGTCAAAATAATTACTTCTGTGTTTACAGGTCACTACAGACTCAGAAAACACCTACATAGAATCGGGTTATCGGAAGAAACAGAATGCCGGCTGTGTATGGAAGAGGAGCACGTTATGTGCCACTGTCCTGCGGTCACCCGCATCAGGTACTCCATCTTTGGAAAGGATATTACTTCCCTAGCTGACCTGAAACATTCCTCATTGAACAAGATTCTGAGCTATTTCAAGGGCCTGGACTTGTTAGGTGAACTCTAAGATGGCATCCCCTCTACAATAGGATCTAGTGGCCGATAGACGAACCAGGCGGATGACATTCCTACATCAACTTATCAAGTAACTACGTAATCCTATTTGGCGTCCTTGAATTAGGGATCTGGGTGTTTTATTTGATTCAAGGCTGTCATTTTCAGATCATATTGCAGATGTTGTTGGACAATGTTTTAAATTCTATGGCTTCATTTATCGCAATTGCAGAGATTTTCAAAACACTACTACACTTACCAGTCTGTTCTATTCATTAATTCGCTCTAGGTTGGAATATGCCATAAGTATCTGGTTTCCTATCTCTTCTTCACATATTAATACACTTGAGTCGGTTCAGAGATAGTTCTTGAAATTTTTATACTATTTGGTTGAAGGAACATATCCAGTGAGAGGCTTCGATTATGCTGTAGTTTTAACTAACTTTAATTTTAGTACTTTACATGTAAGGCGAATTGTCAATGTACTCAAATTCCTCTTTGGCCTGGTTCATGGTGGAATTGGTTGTTCGTGGCTTCTACACAGGCTCATTTTCAACATTCCGAGGTTAAATACTCGTTTTCATCCTACTTTCTATTGTGATTCACACCGATCCAATGTTCTACTTAGATCTCCTATTTCTTTGATGTGTGAGTATTTCAATAAGATTTCAGATGCGTGTGATATCAATAATGATAGTTTAAGTTACATTACTGGGTATGCGTATAGTTATTTTTAAGATTAATTGTAGTGCACTGCTAGTTTGTATTAATTTTTGTAATTATTTTGTTAATTATTTAATGTTGGTTTTTAGTTGTTGTTAACTTAACCAATTCATATTTGCGTGCTGTTATCTTGGACAATGTAAACGTTCTTATTTCAATTTTTCTTTTAGGAACCATATGACAACAGAAGAATATTTCATTCAAACGCTATAGAATATAAACCATCAATACTTCATTATAATATTTGTTGCTTCCAACTCAACGCGGTCAACAAATATTGACCGCGAAATGCCTTTACATACAAAGTTTGAAACAATAAATATCACAGTAAAGTATTGGTAGCTTTTATTTTATAGCAATTGGATAGATCGGTTGTTCCTCGTCATATTAAAGTATGTAATTGATAATAAAGAACCATGTACATTTTTACGCAAATATACCATTTATTTTATTATAAAATGCCTATACTCTCTCAAATAAATTGTTATTTTATATTAAAATTTTAGTTATTGGACAGTTATTTTATTATCTTTAATAGTAATAAAAGTATTTATTTGTCACTAAGATCTTTATTTATCTTTTCTCTACTACAACAAAGTATTACTTAACTCTAAAGCCAGTTTTATTTTTGGTGAACTTCTGTTTAATTCATTTTAGGCAACAAATGCATTGTACATAATAATCCTTTATTAAATGCAAATAAACTTTTTTGTTGATGAACGCAACATATTAGTGTATAAATTATATTTATTTCTATTTACCATAATTTATTTTTAACTACCATACAAACAATTTATTTGCCTACACATATACATATTTTAGACAATATCCAAAGCTGACGTTTGTTTGGTGACAATAAACTTTCTTATTCTGGAATAAACTTTTCTCTCAGTGTGGAAAAAAGCTAAATATGCATGTATTTTATATTTAAAGTTTAGATACCGCTATATTAATTGCACAAATGAATATAAAATTAAGCAAATAAAGTGAGAAAACTGAAAGTATTACAAACAAACAAAGTGTTGTTTCGAAATATGTAAAATTATTGCTAGTTTTTGCTTTGTAATTTGGTTTTTCGATGATAAAATCGAATGGGGCTCAGTTGATGAAGCCATTCAAAATAATAACAAGTAAATCCAATACTTCAGACTAAAATGCGAGTTAAAAGAAGCGACCGATGTATTTACGAACACGTTGGTGACGTCGCATATTAGCGCTACGGCCTTGTTCTTTGGCTGGTAATACTATGAAGTCCATTTAGCGGAAAAGTAAACTCGTTTGTAAACAAAATATTTTTAACGAAATTTTCATCGTTAATACAACATGTTATAGGTGCCCCGCAAAAGACGAACCTCCCGTACTCATCATTGGGAAACATTTGGCTTGATTTTCTTAATCTGCATGAAAGATACTTAACTAATTGAGCAATTTGGCTACTAAACAAAGTTTCCGGTAATTTATTTTGTGGTGGCATGTTTTTTTTATGTTTGTGGGGACACAACCATTCATAGTTCATTCATACATATTTTTTTTATTATGTAACGGATTGACAGCCCCAAAAATATGTGGAAAGTATGTAATATCCAAAATATATAATATTAAATTGATTACAGTGGTCAACAAAATTTCAGATTTATTTTGTCCCGCGAGGTAAAGTGGGTGAACTTGGTAGTACTTTTTGCACTTATTTCATATCTGTTTTCAGAGTGACAAAACAATGAAAGTTTTGTGATATGTGTATAAATCATGAGGAAATGACTTACAAAATCATATATTTACTTGGAAAATGTGCTGATATATGACTTTCGGCTGCATTTTGCATCAGAAACATCTCTCTTCCAGCATTAGTCTGCCAACATAGCAGGGCTCCATTTGCCTAGGTATCATCAGCACTTTCATCGACGCTTAGTGTTATGTTTTGTGGAGGTTTGGGCACAGGTAATTCCGGACTGTGAGGTACTGGTCTCACTGCAGATGGAATATTAGGATATTTTACAATATGTTTGGATTAAAAGTCACCACATATTTGTTAGACAAAAATAGCAATCGGTAATATGATCTGATGGTTCCCTCCAAATCATAGGAATAGCCTGTTGCCCAGGCTGTAAGTAGTCTGATACATGTAACACAGCAAATATGGGGAGCCCAGGTTTTGTCTTCATCACCTACTTTACACTTGAAATACTGCTCATAGCACTTTTTAAGGAGAGATGTGAAAGGCGGTTTTTGATATTAAAATGTCAATTCGCCGCAAATGTAGTAAAATGAGTTTGGCTAGTTTACATATTTCATTGGCATTTTTACAGGTGATCAAATGTTCGCGGTTTCACTACAATAGCTTGAACGCACGACAACCCAACACTCCTTAAAACGTTAACAACGTCAGCGTACATGTTCATTCACCGACTTCTAGCCGACAACTGAAATAACAAGAGATGCTATGTAGGAATGAGAAATGCAGGTTTTAACACGTCAAGACATGTTCAAACATTAACCATTGCATGCTGCTTGATCAGTTCCGAGTTCTAGCCGACAACTGACATAAAGTCAAGACATGTTATCTTATACTACATATCTTTGCATGCGTATTTTCGGTGGATAAGCGAATATCCTGTAACATAAGGACTAAGGGTGATGGAGAAATTCTGAAAACATAATTCATTTCAGCATGCAAATGTATATGGGAATCAGGCATTTTTGTGCTTGGGACAAAAATCTTGTTAACCAGTGTTATTGAAGAAACGCATTACGAATTACAACAAACAACGCATGAGCCTCTAGTACCACAACTGATATAATTCGCTACGAAGAAACCACTGGAGAAAGTAAACTCCTTACTTTATATTCACGAACACTGCCGATCAAACATGTCTGCATATGTATCTAGCACAGGGTATAGATTTTAGTCTGATCTTAGTGTTTGTCTACCTAATTCGACCCTAGATCAAAAATAATGCCTTTTGTTTAAAATTTTCAAATTCAGCGTTACCTGCGGTACTTAAAGTAATTGTATAATATTTATTTTCAGTTTATAAAGACATTGCGGTATCAAAATCAGTTCTGCGGTATTTTTCTTTACCAGAAAGTTGAGCATAGAAAATTTCTGATCCTAAGGAATATAAATCAAAACACGAAAAACCATGTAATACCTCACCTGTATGGCTAATCTTGTAGACGCAACATATGCCAAGTGTACACAAATATTTATTAGATGCTAATGATATATGCGACACATTTTGAATAAAACATTGTTGGCTTATTGTATGTTCTGGAAGCCGTAACTGACGTACATTGCCGGGCCAAGCCGAGCTCGCACACCCATGGATAAACACATAGACGCGGACGTTACGATAAAGCCCGGACTTGTCGCCTCTATGAACCTGAATTCCAAAAAGCGTCGACATTATAAAATTCATTGCGTTCACCTGGCGCTATAAATTGCCTGGCCAGCGTCCAAGAGTACGTTCACATTCAAATGGATTAATATATCAAGCGTGACAAAGAATTTGTACTCTGTCCGATTTCCGGTAGGTAACGTGACAATTTGTCACTTGTAAACATGTAAAATTCAAATTCGCTGGGTAAATTGTTTTCATCTTCTTTCCAGATTCGACTGGATTTATTCATTTATTGGGTACCGGATATTTTGATGAAGGGGTACAAACGTAAGTAATTTACATTTAGCATAATTTCTCATTGTGTATTGAATTTTAAAAATTAAAATGTAATGTCCAAAGGCCATACCAATCCATATCATGCCAACAAATTAATATTGGATTCTGTACACAGGCTGATGATGGCTTGAAGAGACTGAAATGTAATATAAAAATTTCGAGTACACCATTAGATAGAATATTAAAATTCACTTTGAAAACGTGTTATTAGTTTTTCTCTGCGAGGCCAAACAAAAGTGCTAGAGGAAAAAGCAGAAAATTAGTTTTTTCGCTTTTTAAGAAATATCGAACATCATTTGTTACAAATTCATCTTCCCTTTGTGTGCATAGCAAGCAGAAAATTTTGCAAGTATGCCAAATTTAAACCTACCCTTCATCTCCAATAATAAGTCAAAAGAATCTGTTTAGAAATATCAGCTCACTAAGCTTGTTATTATTAATGCAAAAAATTCCAAAAATAAAAACAAAAACATTGTTATTCAAGTGGCGATCGGTGTGGCGAATATCTCCCAGAGTGTGAGTCTAACATTATTTTCCTTGGTAGATTCTGCTGAGGATGGCAACTTGTCGAGTCCTTCACTCATCAAGATTGTAGGGGTATTTTTCTTTTTATTTTTTACTAAAAATCCGGTTAAATCATAAATTATTCAGTCTTGTAGTGCCGATTAAGATTCAATTAAGAAAAAACAATTAAATGAAGCTGAAGATAATTTGAAATTTAATATATTAAATATTATAATTGAACACCCTGTATATTATTCAATATTTTTAAATGCAGTATAACACATATGTGATTCGGAAGCCTTAATACATTATATCCTTAAAATGAACAATAATACGGAGGCTTAAAATAAATTTAAGTAAAAAATACCCCTTACCAACTTGTTGAGTAAAGAACTCCGAATACGTATTTCGGCAACTAAGTTGCCATCCTCAGCAGAAAACCACAAAGGAAAAAATTATGTCGGGCGTAGCACTCCGAGAACAATCCTGTTCTTAGAACGCCACTACCAACAACACTATCAGCAACAAGGTGGTAAGGGGTATTTTTTACTTAAAAAGCGGTACTATTACTTTAGCAAAAGTTTCGTCATCTCCAAAGGCTTTGAAATATACAAATAAATTTGACTGAGTTGAATCTCTTTGTGAGAAAACATTTTTGGCACATACATCACACGAATGTTTTGCGAAATATTTGTTCAGTTGAAGAGTTTCCACAAACTAAGAAACGCCTGAATCGTTACCTGTCACCCTTTCATAAATTTCATTGAAGTAGTGATGCCTCTGCCGTCATTGTTTATAATTTTAATTTTCTTAATCTTATTTAAGTGTTGATGGTAATTTACATCAGTAAAACTTTGCGTGAACCTTTCGGTTTTGTCTTACAAAGTGATAGATTCGCGTTAATAAAATTAAAAATTCTCGTAGAAAAACGGTGCTTGCAAAAGTGTAACACATCTTTTTCACAGATTTTCTGCTGAAGAGGAAGAGAGCACTTCAAAGTTTCTTACTCAACCGTCTCTTCAATCTCGTTATTTATTATTTCTGTTTTGAAAACTTGTTTGAGGTTAGTTTGAAGTTAGTGGACAATATGTTTGCGCAGCTACATCTAGAAAAGGTAAAAAAATATATTCAGTTACAAACTATTTAGTTAAAGCTGTCCCTAATATAATTTTTGTTAAATTTAAAAACACTGAAAGGTATATCTAGTATTCTTCAATGAACTAACAAAATGTGTGTGAAAAGTTAACAGTAATAAATTGGTAAACAACAGCCGTAACTAAACAAGCATCTTCCTAATTTGCTGCACCTTCTTATATACAACAGCATATAATAAATATAATGTCTATATAATTTGCCTACGTATGCTAACTAATATCGCTGTCTGGATGAATTTGAAGTAATTATTAGGTTATAATAATAACAATGAATCAATGGCACTCGCAACACACGAATGTGGTGAAGCCGAAGTTGATGTAATTGGAGATTCTGTAATAAGATTAAAAAAACAAATTTAAAAACGTGGATAAGTATTGTGTATATGTTGAATTCCTTAATATTAAGGCGACAAATGATTCGCTTTATAATTATTCAAATAATAACTGTTCAAAGTATTTACTAACTAATGCAAATGCACTTGTCAATATGTAATGTGTCAATGGGTGTAAGCTAAATATAATATAAATACCTAAAAATTTTACATTTTCTACTTGTATGGAAAGTCGCTGTGGGAGATTGTATCGCAGCTTGCACTTCTGAAACTAAATTAATAAAAACTAGTATTTATAAGCATTTGAATTAAACTTTGCCTTTTTGTGGAAAATCAAAAAAAAGTGTTAAACTGTAATGGTACAATCTCTGTTGTTATATTTAATACTCCTAAGTATTAACATGTTTATAAATGTAAGGTATACGACCACGTTCATTATCTTGATTCACATAACTGCTTTTCTAGGTTGTTGTAATTATTCGTAAATAAATATTTACTCTGAAAAAGATTGGTAGGAATCGCACTTTTCTTGAGACGATTTTTTGATAGGCCTGCAACTTTCTTCAAAGTGTTCAACACAAACTCTGAAGCTCGGTGCATATGCTCTACTGAATATGTTTTTAAATCCTCACGACCAACATTCTTCACCCATACTTACGCATCCTAAACATATATTAAAACACACTTGGTTGTAACAGCTCCATATAAAATCATATATTATAGGTATGTTATCTTTCTGATTCTTTTTCAAACGAAAATATATTAGTTCAACAATACCACAGCTAAGAGCAAGCAAAAGGAAATAGTTCATAACCTATAAACGATGTTAAACGACACACAGGTACAAGTGTCAGTGCGCATTACGGTTTGTTGCATGTTCCAGAAAATTTGAACCAAGATGGCGGGTAGAGTGGACTATCCATCGCTGGTTCAGGCGTCGGATTGGAAGTGTATGTCCTTTTGTACCCAAGTTTTCCAAGTCTTATCCCATGCTAGTACTTTCATCTCTTCTATTGTTTCCCCTTTATTTCTTTCTACATCTCCTATTTGTCCAGCGTATCCCTGGTAGACTCCTCCCCCCTCCCTCCGTATTTCCTTGATTTGCCCACTTCCTTTATTGTTCTTATTATTCTCTCTGGGCTCACTCTTAATATATATGGCTACACCATACCAATTGCTTTTTCGGAGTCTCATTTATGATAGTTATTGTTCTTTTGTAATTTGCCTGATATTTTCGTTCATTACCTTATTCCATTTAGTTTTTCCTGCTATTTCACTTAGATGTTGCATGATGATCTATGGCCTCAATTTTAGCTTCTTGTTTCTGTGCATTATCCAATTCCCTGCTGCAAAAGTTATTATTAGTACTATTTTGCACCTTCATTTTTAATTCCATTTCTATTTGCTTGTGACACAATAGATTTATTCAGTGGCTAATACAATCTTGTTGGCTTACGAACCTTATTAGTAAATTCGGCGTTTAGTTCCCCATCGGTTCCCCAGCTTTTTGAAACAAAATCAGATATTTCCCTCAAAGGTTTTTATCATCAATTCCAAAATAAATAGGAAAATTCAGAAAAAGATTTGTATTTATATTTAGATTTACTTTACACTTGTGTTTACTACTCATTTTTATGGGATTGTGGTTTCATTGCCCTAAGACTTTCCCAAATTTACTTATTCGATCAATTAAGTGTTAAACAGAAGAATTAGATTCAAGCCGAAATTGTCGACCACTCTTCAAATAATATTTAATAAAACATTTTTAAAATAATTACCCTTGGGAATCCCGAACAGAAAAGTTAGAAATAACACTCGTTAATTGTCGCAGGTAATTTCCATAATTAAGCAGATATTAAAATAAGTTCTCCTTAAAAATTTTCGCCAATGTTTTGCAAATGAATTGACGTAAGGTCGATGAGTTTTTTCCACGTGATTAATTGGCGTTTACGTTCAACTGCGTAGTTATTATGTTACATTAAAAAATTGTTATTTTAATAGCACTGCTAATTTAAATATTATAGTATAATAATATACTATAATCTATAATTTCCCCGCGAAAAATAATATACTCCACCTTGTAAATCTTTTTTGCATACTCACTCAAACACTTTATTTACAGCAACAATACTAACGAGTATTATTAAGTCACGAATGCATTGCATTGGACTGCAAAGCATTTTGCTAAATTGCAAAAAGAAAACTACACGAAAGACGATATATCACCCATCAAAAGTATTTCAGATTTTGAAGGAACAGAACTCCTAAACATATCTGACTAATGTAAGACGTCTCTTCCGTAATAAGCTTACAGATGAACTTAATTCTACATAAATATAGAAACCATTGGAAAACGAATAGATTAACCTTGTTTACTAAAGTTGTTAACATTTTTATTCCATAATTTATTTTACATTGTTAGAATGAATTTAAAACACCCGCCACTTTGAAACATATTTGAATAATGTAAGTTGGTAACAAATGAAGCACAGTGACAAAAGATTGTTCGTCGCGTTCATGTTTTGTTGTTCACCTTCTATTTTACGTAAAATGAATCATTGCAGTTCCCAATAACTTTATTTTTGATAATAACACTGGATAATAAGATTTATGTCCCAAGAACAAAAATGACTGATTCCCATATACTTTTGCATGCTGAAATGAATTGTTTTCAGAATTTCTCCATCACCCTTAGTTTTCATGTTCTAGGATATTCGCTTATCCACCTAAAATATGCATGCATAGATATGTAGTATAAGAGAACATGTCTTCTTGACGTTACTTCAGTTGCCAGCTAGCGCTCAGAACTGATCAAGCAGCATGTAATGGTTAATGTTTGAACATTCCTTGACGTCGTAAGACCTGCTTTTCCCATTCCTAGTGTCTTGTTATTTCAGTTGTCGGCTAGAGCTCGGTGAATGAACATATACGCTGACGTTGTTAACGTTTTAAAGGGTG
>JARFOC010106104.1:0-12062 GCA_031763485.1 Osmoderma eremita | reverse complement strand
ATAGTCACGATTACGTATAAGCTACTTCAAATAGGTTCCCGTCTCGGTTTCAGTTACTTTGGTGCTAGTTGGGTAGTAGCTGAAGTTGATTCTGCATATGCTCCTAGTGTAGCTTACAAAACCACATTTCTCAATGTTTAATTTCAACTTATTATCAGTGAGTTAGTTGTGAATAGCACCCGAGTTTGATTGAATGACTTGGCAGTCTGTGATTTTATAATGGAAACACTAGAGAGAGATACCAGCACCCAAACTTACATCAACCTGTCCGTACTGTTTTTAGTTCAGCATTTTGAAGACCTCGAGAAACGGGGATTCTGCTCTAAAGACTATTCGTCCACATGAAGAAAACGTACAAGATAATCAAAATGTCGTTGATGCTGAGCTCGACCATCCTTGAAGTAGTACACGACGTGTAACATTCGATTTACATCTAAATCAAAGTTTTGTTTGGCGTGTATTGAATCGTAAGGTCTTGCATCAATGAAATGGATGTAAGACCTGTATGTACAAGCTATACAACCCGAAAAAACGATTAGCATTTTGCCACTACCTTCTTGAGCAATAGAATCTACAAAGGAAAATAATCTTGACCGTAATACCATGGAAGATCTGGACTGCTCCAGAACACTACTTGAATAACTCTTCCATTAATATTTCTTCCTTGTGTATACCTTCCAGGGTACTACGTCTAGATTTTCCTTTGTTGCTTCTACTTAGTATCTAGAGTTCTTTACTCATTAAGTTGGTAACGGTACTTTTTGTTTTAGATTTAGCTATAACTTTGAAACAAAAGAAGATCAGAATTATGTTCATATAACATTTTTCTTGGAATCGCATTTGTTATCATGCGTCATAGTTTGTCAAAGAACTAGCAAATAACCCGTGCATAGCTAATTTACAGATTAATAGAGAGCTTACAGTTGACATTTTAAAACTTTTGAGATTTTGTAGCATTAGTGAGTTTCAGGTACACCAGCACATAACAAATTTCTGCCTATAAATCATTATACCATATCTTAATCTAGAGTCGATCTAAATAGACCGAGTTATTTACTTAAAAGCACAAGTTTCTGAATGCTTAAACAGACAGTGGAACATATCACAGCGATGCTGCAAAATTTAAATGTTCGTTAATAATTGATTGAAGAGAATTTCACTTTTTCCACATTATTACTAAAGTTTCAGTGTTATAGCAAATATACTCGTCTTTGGATCTGTGACACATCACCTACACTTAACAAACCTTAAAAATACTCCACACCACATAAATATATACAAACTGTAAACGCTAAATCGTTAGGCATTGCTACTGAGAATAGCAACCTCGTTGCCGAAACACATATATAGTGTCTGAGGTTTAGAGAAGTATGTTTTCGTAAAACAATGCAAAATAGAATACGTATGTATATTCAACACGAATAGGGTAAACCCCCCAGTTATTGTCACTTTAAGGTGTTTGTTTGCAAAAAGTACAGATTATGTTTAAAATATGCCGTTTCAAATTTAATATACACAAACATTGAGAAATAAAATATTTGAAAATTTTTTTCTAATGATTTTCATTTCCAAATGTAGTTTGCTGTAATATAAACAAATATAAATTATTAACAATTGCCATATTCCCAACTATTGGCATTAAAAACCCAATGAATGCAATGGTGTGTATCTAGTTAATGGCACCACCTAGACTAGATATATGTATTAAACCAATAACTCAACCAAATAATGAACAAACAACGCATTACAATAATATATTTAATGGAAAACATCTATATTTACATGTATATTAAAAAAAAAGTGATCTCTAGTTTCAGATATTGCGTTATAGTGTACAAGCAGTGCATCTATAAAAGTCTTTAAACAAACCATTTTTCTTTAAACAATTAACATGGTAAGCTTAACATCCTTTACATTTTATTCCTATTTTTCTTAAAGTTATATTTAAAATAAAAGAAAAGCACAAACCGGTTTTCTTAATTATATTTTTTTCACTCAATAATTTTATCTGTTTGTTTATTATTCAAACAGGTTCCCTTACTTTCCTTTTCTAATTTCTGTTGAATTCTTTTCTGTCGATTCTGTCTCCGTTTCTCTATTTGTTCTCTAACCCTGTTGTCTTCTTCGAATTGTTTTTATAGGCAGTCGAGGTTATCACAAAAGAAGTTCTTTGAGTTTGAATTTTATTTTTTCTTTCAAGAGTTCTTTCCTTTACTAAGAAATCCTCCAGTGTCATATTCTAGCTGCTTTGCTCATTTATCTCCTCGATACTTATGTTTTGCATACACTTTCTGTGTTGGCCATCACCTTCGCATCTTAAATTTCCTCAAACAAAGTCTCATTTTAGCAGGATCCTGTTTCCGCTGTGGTTTTATATAAAGCATGCTTATCAGTTATCACATGTGTACTTTCAGTTCTTTCGTTACATGTTAGACAATTTTCATCACGTACTTTAAATGCTAGTCTCCACTGTAAATTTTGGAATCAGTCTCATATGCTCAAGTATGTAAAATAACAATATAAAGATGCGTTACAAGAAGTAAAACATATACCTACCTATCGATTTATTTTTTCTTCTGTATCTCTTTATCCACCTTTCTCACAATTAGGTACGCTGTCTAGTCTTACGATAATATCAGTCATAGTTTTAGCATGTTCTTCATTGATGTTTTCCAATTTATCAATTTCACCAACGTAATCAAAGACGTGGTTACTCTCTGGCACAAATGTTTTTGCAGTATTGTCCGCAGATCCATGGATTGTCGCCAAACAATTATAACTGTTCTGATCCGCCTTATTTACTGAATCTATAGATTCTGTTGAATCTATAGATTCTGTAGTCCAAAAATAGCGTTCATGGGTGGAAGGAATCTTCAATGATGCTCTGGGAATTTTTACAACTTCACGAATAACAACTCAAACTGTCATTTTGAGGCAGATTTTCAGGTTTTAGCATTTCATCAGATAAGTCGTCGGAAAAGTCTATTCGCATAATTTCTACTTCTTCTTCTGAAATAGCAGCATCTGCAATTTCTACCGTAATCGTTTCGGCCTCTGTAATTGCAGAAGTCTTTGCTGACTGAGACCTAAAAAACGTGAACATTTGCCGAGGTGCATTTTTATATTGGTATTTGTGTGGTGCGGTATTGTTTTCCAATTCCATAAGCTAATTCTCACTTATAATATTACCGAAATCATTAAAACTCATACTTGTTCTAATACCATTGGTATTTTCAACATTGCTACCTTCAGTATTAACAGTTTTGCTATGTCTTAAGCACTTGGAGACATCTATTCTGTTTGGGCTCTATGGACATAGGCCACACGCCTCAAATCCCTCTCTAATTATTTCTGGTTTTAACAGATTGAGAACTTTTTGAAGAACTAGAGCAAAATGTTCCTTGCCCAGGTTGGTATAAAGATTAAGTCTTCTCCATTCTAGTACTGCCTTTCCCCACTCATTTTTTAAGTGTGTAAGACTTGACACGTCTGCTAGTTGTATAATGCGGGTAGCGTTAGAGTACAAGGCTACTAACATAATTTGCAATATGCTGGTAGGTCAGATGCGTCCTGTGGCCATCTAAAAACAGTAATATTGGTAGCTGAATCCCATTTTCCATTAGGTGAGGATATAGTAGATTTTGAACATAGTCAACAAATATTTGGACCTTTATCCACCCGTTGTCACTTAAACCAATACCTCAGTTGCCAGGGATGCTGTTATAAATGTTTCTGCTTAATCGCTTGTTTGGATATATAATTAATGGAGGCGTAATGACACCAGCGACAGAAAATACAAACAATACCCTTAAATTCTATTTCGCTTGACCCCGATCGACCTTATACACATCTTTTGCCCCTACAGGGGTCAAAACCTTTCCGAGTTTCGGACAAAACAAAAAGAATGCCTCGTCCGCATTGTATACTCGAGTAGGATCTTTCAAAATTACAAAATAATTGTTTTATCTAAAGTAATCCTCAATTTCTCCGAAACATTTTCTTATATTAGTTTCTGACACGTTTCCAGAAGCACTTGTAACAGCCTCTGTGGTTCGCTCCGTTAGTACAAGATGTCTAAAGAAGCATCGTGGCAATGATTTCCCGTAGTATTGTTTGTGAATGGAGTTTCACGTTGAAAGGAATATAAATATGCCTTTACTGATGGGCTGATGACCGAACACATACGGCCATCTGCGTGGAAATCCCTTTTTATGCCTCTCAATAATCCAATCGACCAATTTATTCTCCTCGTCTTTTGTAAGAAAAGTGGATTGTCCTTTTTCAGTTTTCTTAAGTTTTTCACCTAATCTAAATTGAAGTGTGGATCGTGGGATTCCTTACTTTGTTGTAACTGTGTTCTTTGGTGTTCCATTTTTTTATCTCTTGTAGAGCCTGCTGGAGTAGTTCCTCGGAATATGTTTTCTCATATTTGCAATTTTTCTAAATTTTTGGCATCTCTAGTGCAAAAATGCAGTGCCGATAATTGGGTGCTCTTCACTTTAGGAAAAATTAGTGTGTTAATCTGTGTTAATAACTAGAATTCTAACAAAAATTTGCCCAATTGCTGGCACCTAATCTATTACATAAAAGAATATACACACCACCCGCAAAACTACATGAAAATGCACAAATATACATTAAGTATTAAGCTAAAAAACATGCAAAGCCCCAGAAGCGTCATTTGGAAATATTGCTCACCGTTCTTTCTGGTCTGCTTTTTTTAAGATTCCGTTAAATTTAGACACCCTCTGTATGTCGGCATTAAACACTCACTAAGATTTCAGCCATATTGGAACATTAGTCATGCGCTATAACTTTATAGGCAGTCGAAGGTTCCCAACTTTCTAAATCTATGTAAATTTAACATAAATATCCCTACATAAAACAGCAAATTAGCGAAAACTTGTCGGAATGCCAATGACTGGTGCAGTGTCAACAATTGGGGGCGTTACCCTTTCATAATAAATATTTTATTTTAGATTATCAACACAAAAATCACGGTAAAATACCACGTATAGCATAGACATCAGAAATTCGAAAACCAACTCAATGTTTTCATAATAACCGATTACCCCGCTTTTATAAATATTCGAGTTTAACAGATTTCATATCACCTCGCCTGGGAACGAGATTAGCCTCGTTATGGTTCGCAAGTTTTAAGGGCAAAATTGCCCCGCAGATTTAGCAACCGTTGAAAGTCGAAATCCCACCGTAGTACGCAATTGAACGGCAAAGGTCACGAACAAATAGGTCCGTATTATGAAGGAATATACTATGTTGCGGCTGACCGTCCTGTCCCTCATTTCCTCTTGGCAACGAGCGTTTGTGTGCTCCCCAATGCCTGTGCGTGAACGTTTCTTAACTGCCGGCGTACGGTGTCGTTGGGCGTTGCCTTAATGAGTATAGTTTACGGAAACTCGAAAGCCTTGATTCTCCAAATCAGTCATTAAGTAAATTACTATACTGATATTGGGTTGAGTTACACAACAAATTGATTAAATTACAACATTTACTTTGATTGGAGGTATGCACCTGCAGTTAGGTTGATATCGCAATAATAAGTTTAAGGTATCAAGTGTTCAGAACTTCAACTGCACAAAGTGCATGTGTATCAAAGAAAACATGTTAACTTAACTCCACAGATCGCTTCAGAGACGCTATCCGAACATTTGCGATTATAGTAATTGCACATACATACAGGCGACTTGACACATGGGCGTACTCAAGTTTAAGACACCCAAAAGTAAGAAACAGCACCTTTTAGAAAAGAGGAGTTAATAGACATCCTCATGTTGTTCAAGATATATTTCTAACAATAAAAGTGAGTCGGGAATCGTACTTTATCCCTAGGTCCTTAGCCTTAGTGCAACATGTTACGAGGGATGTCCGGTTACTAAGGTGCATTTGTGAATTACAGACAGACTACTTTGTTGATGATGGTTTTTTCGCACACCTTCGGGATCATCGTTCAGAGCTATGCGCCAATTTTTGAACTGTTTACACCAAACACTAACTTGTTTTCGACTCATAACACCTTCTCCTCTCTAATCTCCGTTCAAGTTTGAACCTGATCAGAGCCCCGTAGGCGGTGTGTCGCGGAAACGTACCTTGGTAACCGCACATCCTTCGTAGTTAGCACTTTATTGTCAACGGAAGATAAATAAACGGTAGACCTTTCGTTGTAAAGGTAAGCATTTTACACTTTATTGATGGTGCAACAAAATGGCAGAGTGGACTCTGTCTTGCCCCGACTTGGATGTGATCGTGTTACCATCGGATAATGGAAAAAGTCAGTTAACGGAAAGGTAACTCATTTATTTTGTATTTGAAAAACATGTATGTACAACTCGCTTTGCACTGTATCTATAAATAAAATGCACACAACAACATTGGTTAAATAGTTTATTATATAATATATGTTTTATATAATACGGTAGGTAAATAGAACAGTAAAAAAGATAAAATGTATACGGCAGTTTACTGATCAAAAAACCAACGTAAAATGTACACTGTACACCAGTAACCCTAAGATTTATGAGAAAGAGTTGGTCATTTTCTTTTGCTTTATGTTACTTTGATGTTTGTTAGCTGCATAATCTCTCCATCTTTTCAAATTCAGTACATCGACAGGCGTTGAAGTAGGCTGTTGTTCAACATATCGAAGGGCTATTTCTAGAGCATCTTTCCCAGGCTGCGTGAGAAACATTTTTTCTTGATCCTCGTTGGATTCGTCCATACTTTCATGATCCTCATTACCGCTTCAAAAATCTCATTATCCTCCATTTCTTTCCCCACATTTTCATCTATACTTAACCATTCGGCGATCTCTTGCTCTTCAACAGCTTCGCATCCTGGTAACTGTCTTACTAAAGGAAAACGTTCATTTTCTGCAGGGCTGTGCGTAATATCATCTGAAATAAGCGTTGGCAAAATTTTTCGCTAAGATTTTCGCAGCGTAGTTTCAGGAATTGTATTCCATAGATCTGCTAGGATGTAAATAATGTCCTTCGTATTAAGTTTTCTTAGAACCTGTATTGTATCAGTATTATCGTCATCCATATTTTTCAAAATTAATAATTTTCTTGTACAGTTTCTTTATTGCCGCGATCGATCGGTTGTATAATCGATGTAACATGAGCTGGCAGGATTATAGCCCTAATTTCATTGTGTTTGAGGCAATATCTAACGCTAGAATGGCCTCTTCTGGAAGAGTTCTAATTTTCAGGAATGTTCTCACCTTCGGAACAAATTAATTATCAAACCATTTTTGAAATAAAAAGAAATCCATCCAAACTGATTTCTGTACGCGAACATAAACGGGTAGAGATGAAGGATTTATATTTTGAAGGCCCTGGGTTTTACAGATTTTCCAATAACAAAAAGTGGAAGTTTATGTGTTCCCGAAGGCGTATATCGCACACAGTGCAACTAAAACGACAGAGAAATGTTAGACGCAATACTTATTGACAAGGAAGCGTACCAAATTTTCCCTGGTATCAAAGAAAATCGAAATACTAAACGTAATAATAATAATTCTCACTTTGTGAAATTAAAAATCCAAAATAAAAGCACTTCTAAAGACTAAATAACTGTTTTCAAGAAACAAAACAACACGCACAACATTCAAAATTTATTAATAATGTGATAACAAACGTGTTTTTAAAATTCTGTTTTAATCGAATGTGTAATTTGCCTGATTGACTTACATAAGACGATGACATCTAAATCAATGTCTTTTTCGTGCAGTTAAAAAATTTCCATAGAATCACAAGTAAAATTACGAAAACATGTGAACCTGCAATACATACATTCCACCCAGGAAGCAATAGGCAACTCAAGTCTCTCTTGTTTTCATGCATCTAGCAGCTACGCCTATCTCCCCGCCCGATATTGTCGAATATTAGTGACTACGGTAACTATAGGTGACTCTCTAGACCCGTGCACCTAATAAACAGGCGAAATACTGAACGAAAATACTCATTTATCAAAGCTTGGCGAGTGAACATTGCAAACCGCTTTGGGGAATGTATAGACCTGTATATACCGTAGAATATGATAAAGCGATGTGCAGTTTGCCCAGTAAATACAGATAGGTTCGATTGGGAAGAAATACATATGTTTACAGCATGCAACTTTTTATTGCGACGTCTCCGGTACCCAATCTTTAAATACATATTAATCGTCATCAACACCCCCACTGTTATGCAATTTAGCCCACTTACTACTTATTCTATACGAGGGGTGCCTTTTATATATCTGGAAAATAAAATTAATAATGGTACATGGCCTTGTTGTTTTCCAAAATATTCTCCATGAAGATCAATATACTTTTGCATGCGCTTGAATCAGATTTCGAAGCACCCTTCCCACTTCGAACCTCCAAAATATGTATTTTGATAGCATCAACCGCTTCTTCAACCGTCGAAAAAGATTGACCACGTAATTTTTGTTTAATGTGCGGAAACAAAAGGAAGCCATTGGATGCCAAATGATACCTGTACGGCGGATGACCCATCAATTTAACTTTTTCAGTTGCCAAAAACTCTCTTGTTTCAGCTGATGTGTAAGAGTTCTCATTGCCCTGGTGGAGAATGATCCGTCTTCGGCGGTTGGTTTCTGCGGCGGTATTTCTCCCAATACTTCTGGCAAACAAATGGTTGTGTACCATTCAGAATCGACCGTCAGACGTT
Organism: Osmoderma eremita; assembly: GCA_031763485.1. Classification (NCBI taxonomy): domain Eukaryota; kingdom Metazoa; phylum Arthropoda; class Insecta; order Coleoptera; family Scarabaeidae; genus Osmoderma; species Osmoderma eremita. Next base: position 3,372 of record JARFOC010106104.1, on the reverse strand, counting down.
GCACCAATGGTACAGTTGCCACATGTCCGGTTTTTCCGAAATAGAAGGCGATCATTTGCATCGAAGTGCTTCGTGCGCAAACAACATTTGTTGGATTTGACTCACCCTAAAAGACCCATACAGTCGGCTGCTGTTTACTTTCGGGCTCATAGGCATAGATCCATGATTCGTCACCTGTTACGATGTCATAGACATGTTTTGAAGTACCGTGATCGCATTTTTTTAGCATTTCGTTCGACCAATCCACACGAGCCATTTTTTTGACCGATGGTCAAATTATGTGGAATCCAATGCGAACTATTTTTTTTTTGCGGCCAAATATTGAATGTATGCTGGTCCCACTAATACCCAAGGATAGATCAATCTCACGATACGTTACTTGCCGATGTTGCAATATCAGTTTAGCTTAAGCACTTTATTTTAAAATCACACATATTGATCTTTTACATTTTGAGGGAAATGTTGTTACTAAAATTCAAATAAGTTTTGCACAAGTCTCTTGTCATTCTCAGAGAGAAACATTACTACTATTCCGAACCGTTTCACTCTGCACACCATGAAGTGTTTATACAACCAGACAGTTTAGTATTTCACTCAAAATGCTAGAATCAATTTTGTTGCCAATTACCTCGGTTATCCGATCTACGTCAATATTTCTTAGAATTAAAGCAAATCCGAAATATGGTGCTATCTCGTCGTGCCGATTGCCATCCTCGTATAAAACTAAAAGGCATGTTCACATTATTAGTGTTTACTCGAGATGAAGTATCTTAAATAAAGGGTTCACCTCCCGCACCGATGTCACTTGTTGTGCCCGTGTGCTTAAGACTTTTGCTTGCTTTTTTTTCCGGTGACTGCTGAGTTATTTTCATTATTTAATTTATCAGTTACACGTTCCTTATTTTTATTATCATCGCTTTTACTTTTAGTATTTTTAGAGTCACTGTTCAATAACTGCACCTCTTTTGTTTTTGTAGAATTTGGACTTGCTGAACTAGCAACATCATCACATTACTTTTCAATTTTCATTTCAGTTCTTTCACCGCTCGCCTACTTTCTGTCGCAGATGTCTTCGATATTTTTGATACAATTTTTTCTTGCTCTTGTTTTTTTTACATTTTTTGATCCTTTAGTATTGCATACATTATTACTATCATCTGCACCATACATAACTTTCTTGATCCAAGACGAATTATTTTTAACATGTGTTTTCACATGTTCAAAATCATCATCATCCGAACTAATTTAAATGTTAGTCATAAACACTCGTTGGGACAATTATTAATCATTTCTTTCTCCTTCTTTATTACATTTGGATCCTCGCTGTGAACCACTTTGTAGTGTGGGCCGCATGTCTTACTTGTACCGGGTATAGGTATGATCTCTGTTCTCTCTTCTTTTTTCTAAATTGATTTTTTCGGCGTTTTTATAGGTTTACTATATACATCTGTAATGCTAAATGTTACTTTATTTGTATCAACATATCCACCAGATTTCTTTGCAGTTTCGGCCAATTTTTTCGACCATTTATTGGTTGGATCCAATTTGATAACGGTCTCCGCGCAATGAAATGCCTCCTAAAATTTTCTTAACGACTTATAACATTTACTCAACTGCAAAATACATTTGGACTTGTTTGGTTCGTATTTTAAAGCTCTCTCATAACCTGAAATGGCGTTTTCATATTTTTTCATGGAGAAGTAAACCGCGACGGGATTTGCAAACGTGTTAGAGCTGGGAAAATACATAAATAGTTCACGCACAGCATCAATGTTTTTCGGAACAACTGCTTTTGGACGGCCTTCACGAAATTCGTCAGTGAGTGAAGGACGGCCACAATTGAATTCAGCGTACCACCGGTATACACTAGTTTTTGACGGTGCTTCATCGCCAAATGCCCAATTAAGTTCATCGATGCAATGCTGTTGAAATAATCCACGTCGAAAATTGTAAAAAAATAATAACACGAAAATGTTCACGAGTTAATTCCATTTTTTGGCCAAGATGATTTTTTTTAGCTACCGTAAGTAACACAAATATCGCTTGTATGTCAAGATGTTCTGCGTAAGTATACTGGTATACTGTCAAAAGGCCGAAATTTACGATGCATCCGTCAGTTGTCAGGTGGCAGCACCTGAAACGCCTATTCCCGAAATATAAAGGGCATCCCCCCTAATATTTACGCTAATTTATGTAAAGTTATAGTTAGGGAATTATAAATTTTGCGGTATTTTATATTTTAATGTATTTTGAATTTATTTTATGAGATATGCAGTTGCCTTTAATAAATTGCTATTTTCCAATAAGTTTAGTAAAAAAAAAATTTCTTTCGATAACTCACATAGTGCTATATAAAAGTCTCATAGATCTGGGTGTACTACGGTCCGCCCCGGCTATCACACTCCAATATGCAACCACGGTACCGCCGGTTTACCATTCCATTCTACCTATTATTTGCCATGTGCCGATACCCACATAACGAAGTTAGTGTTCTTGAAAGCAGCCCACTAACAATGGAGACAATCCAGTATCCCGGAAGTCAGACCTTCGCAACAGAGTGATTCATTATTTTCCCTAAAGCTTTCCATTCGAGACTCTTATGATAAGTATTATTTCATAGTAGGCTATTGTAGAGGGCGCAGGAAGTACAGTGAACAACAGAATTTGTAGTCATGCACGTTGTGTCATTGAATATAGGTCATGCGGTCATCTTTTTCACTCACTGTGACAGCCGTTCGATAGAAAATTTCCCCGAACACTGTTTCCACACAATTCTCTCATGCATACGTATATTAGAGGAAGACTAAAAGCATTACATTTTTCATGTTGGTTTATGTATAGTTACGTTTATGCTTGCGTTTACGTTGTCGAGTATACACAAACATAACTGTTTTATGCGGACATGTAACTACAAATATCACTAAAACGACGCCACGAATGTAGTGTCTTCCGCTTTAGATGGACACCACAATAACACCATGCATAAATACCCCAAATTATAAATACCTATGTAACTATATCGAAACTAAAGTTAAGTCTAGATTCCTCGGTAACAAAGAATCCTTAAATAACGAAAGAAAACCCGTTGAAAAGGGTTATTGAAGACTCATTACTATTTTGGTAAGTAATATACAGTATGAGTCTGAAAAATGAATCTGAAGATACAAAAGTTTTACACCTGTATGCATTTACGAGAAGAAAACTGTGTGTATACGAGGTGTGTAAATTAAGTAAAGAGACTGATCGTAACGTTTGATATGACAACACGGAAAGCACGGGACATGGAGGGGCAACAAGTGGACATTGTAATACACGTTCAGTGCAAGTTTGAACTCGATCAAGTCATTTGGTTGTCCGTTGTCGTTTTTTCCG
>JARFOC010106093.1:0-12065 GCA_031763485.1 Osmoderma eremita | reverse complement strand
TAAAATCCGAGCACAGAGAGCGAGATGGCTAGGACATATAATCCGGATGCCGGAACAAAGAATAGTGCAAAGGGTGCTATATGGAGGAGAAAGGGACAAACGAAGAAGAGGTCGTCCAAGAAGAAAATGGTTGCAAGAGGTTAGGAAAGACGTGAAGGAGATAGGAGTGAGAGATTGGAGGAAAAGAGCCAAGGACCAGGAAAGGTGAAGATGGTAGAAGAAGCCGGGGGCCTTGAAGGCCTGTAGAGCTGATATATGTATAAACCGTCTAAGGTGAAATTGAAGTAAATAATGAATAGGCACGTCTGTTTCCAAACACGTAGAACGTAAACTAATACTAAGAAATAGCACAAATACATAATAAAATAAAATATGCAGTGTGCTCCGTTCGCGTGTCCGAAACATTGTCATTGTTTTATTCCATATTCTAACAGTATAAAGCTAGTTCTCGTCCGTGGTAGACTACTACACGAACACAATGAATAAGAATGAATGAGCCAGCATCTTACTAACGTAGCAACCAAATAATTTTACGATCTCCTAGTGTACATAAATCACAATCTTTTGCATTTTATATACAGCACTTGTTAATGACCTTAATGATAGACAAGATGAGACAAATAAATGAATACGTAGTCTAATGTACTGGACCTTCTTTCCTTCTTCTTATTTTTGCAATAGGAGGGGACACGTGGTTCAACAATTTGTCGGCTTTTTGTAGACTATTTACTGAGGGCACTTATCTTATAATTAAAGGGGCTTGAACAATAATCCAATAAATGAACAGCTTAATAACTCAGTACTTCCTCAAATTCAGTTTCCCATATTCATTCAAAATTAAATTCGAAAAAATCCATGCATGCGATTGAGGTGTGTCTTGAAACAAGTTTATATTGAAATTAAAGTAGAACAGAATATTTAATATAAAATTTTTGTCCCTATCAGATTCTTCTCTCAAATCCTGACAAAATTACGGTCGTTCAAGTTGATCTGCTGGAAAAATTTCTAGATTTTTTGTGTCTTGAAACATTTATATTTATTTCTTTTCAATATATCCTTAATAGTGCTTTTCGGAATATCTACATTTTCAGAAATTTTGCGACTGGAACATGACAGTCTAGATTCTACAAAGACATAGACTTTAACCCCCGTTCCTTTCTGTCCTTAGCAAAAGGGCGTTTCCATCGACCACTAGTGCTTTTTTTACAACTCGTGATACAACCGGATGGACTATATTTAAAATTGTTTGATTGCTCAGAACTGGTCGATCAGGTAAAGAAAAAATAAAATGGCCAATAACTACTTCGTGCCGAATAATTTAATGATTATATGATGATATTTTGAATAAACGAATTTTTACTTTTTTTAATGTGACAGAACCGAACTACAACGTTCTACAACAAACGATGATGCATTCCGTCTATTCGAACGCGTATATTCAGAGGATAAGAAGTCACATTCGTTCGAACCCTTATGTATTTAAGGGCTACACTCGATCGATCCCTTTCTTACAACACACTGACGAAGTGTAAGCAATAGACACAGCCAGTTAGTAATAAACCTACTAACTATAGTGTATGCCTAATTTTAAAGCAGTAAAATGTCGAAATTTTATTTTGTTTTATAGCTCAGATGGTAAATAATTTATTTCGCATCAGTAGAGGAGACCTGTTCCTCGCACAAACACCCATTATTTGCTTTCTTTAGCAACTTCATCTCTGAATTATCCGTAGAGGAATTCCAGCATCTCACATCCGTAACTCCCAAAGCGTCCGAGATCTAAAAGACTGCCGTAGTTAAGGATGTCCGACGAATCACGTCTATAGTCATCGCTCTTACGTTTCCAACTTATACTTCGGAGATCCCGCCGGTCTCAAAGCTGCCCGAATTAGAACCGGAGCTCACGAGATCCAGAAAAGTGATCGTTGATTGCGACGCCCGGGAGACCTACCGCGCCGACGATCGTCGAGCGCCGAAAGCCGTCATCCCACCTTTTTATTTATTTACGCGCGAAACGGACGGCCCAGGCGGCCGAAGTCTGGCGTTCGCCCCACTATTCCCTAACAAACACCGGATCCGTGAGCGAAATAATTCCGGTTAAAACTGAAATCGCCGGACGTGATCGACTTATAGAAAAGCAATTACCGGAGTTCGAGGTGTCGAAATAAGGATGCGTTAAGCAGCGCTGGGGAGATAAATTGCTGCGCATTTTAAGTCGTTCCCGAGGGCTATCAAAGTGGTTTCAAATTCGCGAGTGCCAAGTCGTTAAGGTGAAGAAAATGATTACGCAAACTGGTAACGTAAACAATTGTGAATGTCTTAATTTAAAACCATAAGGAGTATAATAGTGATCCATTTCTATTGCCTATTTCTATTTCAATACAGCAGCCGAGTGTTGTCATTTGTGCCAAACAAATACTGCGTCATTTGTCATTTTGACAAGGTTGTAGCGTGTTATGGCGTGCATATTTTCCTTTGTTATTCATTTTGATTGTTAATATTTTACGTAATAAGAACAGTCTGCGTTTTTAACATAATGACTTGATAACTACATATAACGTATTGTCTATAACTGTCAACTATAGATCCATAGCCTTTATCATAGCCAGGTGATGTGTCAATATTGGAATTCTGCCATGGCGTTAGAATTATATTTTGAATTTTATTTTTCCATTGTGTATCACCTAGCTATTGCAGATCTTCCTCAATAGCATCTAACCACGTTGTTTTCGAGCTTTACTAGTCACACTAGTCTGTTACCACTCTAACATTGTTCTTATCATAACCATTGTTTCTGCTCTCCAGACATGTTCTAGCCTTTGTATTCTTCCCGCTTTTATGAATTCCTTTCAACTCTTGCAATATCTATTATATGTATTTACATATTTATTAATAATTTGTATTCGTTTCAACTCGGACAATACAAAAAAGATTACCTCCTAATAATAAACGAAAAAATTCTGAAGTCATAAATATGTTATATTATCAATATATATCGCGTATATTTGGTATACATACGAGGGATGCCTTTTATATTTCGGGAATGGGCGTTCCAGGTGCTGCCACCTGACAACTGATGCCTATATCGTAAATTTCGGCCTTTTTGACAGTATACTTACTTATTTTGACGTACAAGCGATATTTGTGTTACTTACCGTGGCTTAAAAAAATCATCTTGGCCAAAAAGTGGAATTAACATTTTCGTGTCATTATTTTTTTTTACAATTTCGACGTTAATTATTACAACAACAGTGCATCGATGAACTTAATACGGCATTTGGCGAGGAAGCACCATCAGAAACTGGTGTATACTGATGGTACGCCGAATTCAATCGTGGCCGTGCTTCACTCACTGACGAATTTGGTGACGGTCCAAAATCAGTTGTTGTTCCGAAAAACATTGATGCTGTGCGTGAACTGATATTGCAAGATCGGCATGTGACGTATCATGAGATTGAGGTCTCCTTGGGTATTAGTGGGACCAGCATGCATTCAATATTGCATCAACATTTGGCCGTAAAAAAATTTCTTCGCATTGGATTCCACATAATTTGATAGTCTGTCAAAAAAAGGCTCGTGTGGATTGGTCGAACGAAATGCTCCAAAAATACGATCACGGTACCTCAAAACATGTCCATGACATCGTAACAGGTGACGAATCATGGATCTATTCCTATGAGTCCGAAAGTAAACAGAAGTCGACTGTATGGGTCTTTCAAGATGAGCCAAATCCAACAAAAGTTGTTCGCGCACCAAGCACTTCGAAGCAAATGGTCGCCTGTTTCTTCTGAAAAACCGGGCATATGGCAACTGTACCATTGGTGCAACGTCATACGGTCAATTCTGAATGGTACACAACCATTTGTTTGCCAGAAGTATTCGGAAAAATAAAGGAAACCAACCGCCAAAGACGGATCATTCTCCACCATGAGAATGTGAACTCTGACACATCAGCTCAAACAAGATAGTTTCTGACAGCGGAAAAAGTTGAATTGATGGGTCATCTACCGTATAGCCCTGATTTGACACCCAATAACTTCTTTTTGCTTCCGCACATCACACAAAAATTGCGTGGTCAACATTTCTCGACGGCTGAGGTAGCGGTTGATGCTTTCAAAATGCATATTTTGGAGGTATGTCAATCCGAGTGGGAGAAGTACTTCGATGACTGGTTCGCAGCAAAAATGTCTTCTTGGAGAATATTTTGAAAAACAATAGAGCCATGTACTATGATTAATTTTAGTTTCTGTTCTCTATTCGTAAGTGTAACTACCGATAAATGTATACAAAAATCAAATCATACTTAATTACGAAATCCTCTTGAAGAAGATAAAAAATTATATACAATTATTGTGAAAGAATTGCAAGGACTGTGGGCTGGTATCACTAATACATAGTATCGGGAAAATCCACACCGCACAAATTAATTTAATAAAATTCGGGACATATGTTTCAAGAGCACGTCGGCTCTCATTCTCAACCAATTCCCTTTTGTTTTGTGCTTATTAAGTTTTGTGCTTATTAAGTGCTTATTAAGTCATTAAAAGGTTACAAATTTGTGTTTTAATGGACACCTCCAAAATTGAACCTATAATTCCCGAAGCTTTGTAGAAACTTATGTTATACAATGGACAAGAAAACTACATTTTTAGGATTTTTACTAGTATAGTTACTAGAATACGTAAAGGATGAATATGTCGGGTTTGATATTGAACGTCACCTACAACTCAATTTCAACAACAGATAAAATATTATATTCTGCACACTTACATATCAGTACAGACACGTGACCAAAATATATAAAATATTGACGACGAATTTTTCTCTTGCTAAGTTGTCGTCGATATTAGTATAGATTAGGACTAGTAAGTGTTTCTACATTGGCGCGAAGATGTCGCAAGCGAAAATTTCGCTTCTCGTTGGTTTGGGAGGGCCTTCACACCTTCATCACTGCAAAGAGCAACTCAGGAATCATTGGGCGCATCATATTTGTAGAACAAAACGATAAATGCTTTCAAAATCTGCGTCCAATTGCAAAGACTGTATACAATTCCAAGAACAACGCCGAATGAATTACACAAAAGAATTATCAAAAAAAATGGCTCTTTAATCATATTTAAAATACATGTTTGTTGATCTAAGCGTTTCTTATGGGGGGGTAATAATATATAAAGTGATATGTAAAGTAAAAAATACTACATAGCTACTACATTGTATAGTAATGATAACACGAAGAAAATAAAGAGAAGGAACACAACGAAATAGTAAAAAGAATACATATGGATCATCCATTCAAAAAAGGTAAAACAGTAAGTTCGATAAAGGCGTAATATACGCGAAACGGCTTTTCATAATCCAATAAAGGTGGCTGTATATAAAAATAGCTGTCGCAGGTAAATGTGACAAGAAGCATGCATATGTGTGTGTGCAGACATGTGCAATATAAACACACGCATGCCGAATAAAGCGAACCCAATAAGTAAATTGCTTCTGTGTGGATTCCGTCAGTTGATAAGAAGCGGATAGCAATGCATAGACAGCACGATGGCACTTTTGGGAGATATACCGCTGCTGGTTGACATTGACGATGTGTACTTTCGGTCCTAAATTCTTTCACGGCTGAGGGAGGATACGACGAAGAAAAGGAAAGAGAAAACAATTGTTCTTCCCTCCCCGTTATTTTGAGTTTTAGCATTTCTTACGAGGTGTATACACTTAGGATGGCCTTTAGGTTTTCTCTACGAGAGAAGAATAGTAAAATACCCCCATTATTATCGTATCCCTCTACTATTTCTTTTATGTTTCGTGCGAGTATCCTATTTGTATTTCGATTGTATTGTGTTGTTTTCACATTTTATTTTATTTTGTGGTCGAATGAAATGTTCTGGTAATTTGTTACAGTACAGTAAGTAATACGTGTAGTACTCATGTTCGGGCTGATCCTTTCTTTTATTGTTAGCAAATTTTTTGTCGTGTCATAGATATTCTTAAAAGTGACTTCCATAAATTAGATTATTGTGTAATTTCAATACTGAAAAAGATTAAGGCAATTGGAAATTGACTAATATCTCAAATTTAATAACTTCTGTTTATTTAAAATTAAACCACAAGTGTGTTATCGTAAACTAAAACTTCATAGTTACAATTGCCGTATACAGGGAGGAAGCGATTAATCTGGTTACAGGAAACCACGATTAAGAGGTCGACTATAAGCAGGCTGGCACGTGACGTTACTAGGATCCTATTCATTCGCATTAAAATCGATGGGAACAGTTTTAACAGTGTAATTGTATACTGTACACACACATTATATTTCCGATAATCATGATAAATTTAAATCAAGTTGATTTTGTGAAAATTAACAAATATCCTAATTATTATATTTTTGTATTATAACCAAATAAGTCGTTACTTCTAAACGAAGTTATAAAACAAAAATAATGTAGCAAGCTAACACATGTTCTAAATTTGTAAATAAGAAAAAAACAAATAAACAGTAATATCTTAATAAAAAAAGCATAATACAAGGTATAGTAATTATTTTTTTGTTTATTAACTACGTTTTCCTGGTTGGTCTCTGATGGTCGAACCGTATTTTATATTGTTGCAATGCTTGGAATGCAACAAATAAATCACTAGTAACTTTTACCGAATTGCAAACATAATACAGTTTTATTATTTGTACTTTATCTTCAACAGTATAGTAGTGATCATCTGTAGTGATCGTCTCTACCTCACCTTACCCAATACCTTTTACACAAATTTGTTTACGTATATACTTCTTAGAATAAAACGTTGAAGGACACTTTTTAGACTTCCAGGTGTAAATACCTCAAATACCGTCTCAAACATTTCTTACCAAATTAATTTTGGTAATAAAATGTAACTTTAATAAGTAGTAGGTTAGATTTAACACGCAATATTTGACCATTTACTTCTTAAACTTTACACCAGATATTCATTACTGGATACTATTTCTCTCCTTAATTCAAATTATTCTAGAGTACCACAATGTTCGGTTTGTTCTGCAGATAAATTGCAATTTCTCTATGTCAAACTGTTCCCAGTTAATATTGCAAAGGGTCATATAACCCCATAAATCTTTTAAATAGGCAAAATATTGTTGATCTCAATACATTATGAGCAGACACAAACCGCAACTTTTCAATTCACTCGATTTCTGTTAGAGCATATAGCAAATAGACGAGCTCGCAATGGATTGTGTCTTGATCTACGGCCGTCTTGATATAGAACTGCTTCTAAAAAAATTGTAAGTTGTATGTAACCTGTCTCACGATTATTCAGATCATACCTCTCCAACCGCCAACTATGGATTGAAATATGAAATAAGGTATTACTGTTCTTGGTTGTCAAGCAAAATCATTGAGATAGAAGGAGGTATCGATCGCTCTGAATAACGCACCAGTGTAACTAAACATCTCCAGAGGTAAATATCATGAAATTAGCAGTCAGTCGCTATTCACAAAGCCAAATTCCTGGTATAATTAAAACAAACTAATTATAAATGAAGAAAACACAAACTGTGCTTTCTAGTAGAAAACGTAAAATTGAGAAGCCCGCTAGTATACGACCATCAAATGAAAATCGATCAATAGAGATTACAGAGAACATAAAACTCCTGAGTGTCTACGTTGACGAGTTCCTCAATTGGCCACCACACATATTAATGTATTCCATTCGGTATGTTTTGGTATTGAACAGTTATAACTCGTTGTAACTGGTATGTTAAATGTCTTCTGTTATCCTAGTCATAAGTTAACAATAACAGAGAAACATGGGCGTTGCACTGTATTAACTTCTCCAACCATTTACCCCAGCCATTTACCAAGTAACAATAGTCAACATAAATCAACAATTACTTTCAAAAAGGAATTGAAAACCTTCCATAGTGTAAGGGAATTTTTGATAGATAATTTTTCCTTATCTTTAGAGTTTATAATAATACCTTCATTTCAAGTTCTTTGTGAAATAAAGTATACTATTATTATAGTTGAGTTGCCGGAATTGAGTAAAAACTGGTTTCGTTGGTGCAGCACCTTCTTTGTGTTCATAATTCATATACTTATCACCAATAGTAGAAGATTGCTGTGATTATAAATAACGTAGATATTTACCTATAAACACAGTGTATCGGATCACTCCTCCCCCAGAATAGATTGATTAAGCCATAGCCGCGCCTTTTTTAAATGCCATAATTGTCTCGTCATTTTGGCCCCAGCGAGTTTGTAACCATGTTTTCTTTCTTTTACGTATTGCTAAAATCAATCTATCGTGCGGGAGGGGCGATCCGATACAGTGTATTTATTATACTGCCCCACAAGCCTTGTAATCTTTACTTCACATATTTATGTATTGCAAATGCAAATGGATTATCATTGTAACTGTGTGTTATTCACACAACATGATGATTGCCGTACTCTCTATTTAATACTACTGAATACTATTACAAATGATTACACCTAATCAAAATTGAATCCCACGTGTTGGGCGCGAATTATTACAAATGATTATACTTAATCAAAAATTATTATTAGTTGGGCGGCAAATATTGCAAATGATTGGTGAGTGGAATGAGATTGGTTTAGGCGAAAAAGTAAAAAAAATGAGATGATTGTTTGAAAAAAGAAGTGCTTTAATAATTTCGGTTTGAATTATTATTACTTGTGTGTGAAATAATAAAATACAAATGCGGCAAAACATGCCTAACATCAAATAACCATTTATAATTTAATTGGTAAACAAAAGTTGAGGAATCTGGTAACTAATTAAAGTAAAACAACAGAAGTGTCCCCTAAAAAGTATATTTCTTCAAAAAAAAAATTTAAGAATTTAAAAATTGAAATAGATAATGAACGAATAATGTATGCGCGTTAAGTTAATCGCGCTTGCGACAGTACGTTGGGTCACCTCTGATGTTGGTGTTATGAAAAAGTTAGAATGAAAAGAATTTGGAACGATACGATTTGATATACTTAAGTGTTTGACCATATGTGAGTACGTGAGTTATTGATGAGCGACTTGGGGGTTCCTGACTTGAAGAATGGGCTTCGAAGCAGTGAAGGTAACACCTAACACGTACCACATGGTACTTATAACAACACTGTCTTGTCGTGATCGGACGAACGGTTTGTTCTGTCTCGAAGGGACGAAGAGGTGAGTTCCGGGTCTTCTCTGGACAGACGAAGGCGAGATGTTGTTTTGTCGCGGGCGGACAAAGACGAACATTGGGTGTCCTGGGCGGACAGAAAGGAACTCGGTTAATGTCGTGATCGGTGAAGAACAAACCGCTGCCGCGTCCTGATCGGACGAAGTCACTTGTTGTGTCGAGAGTGACCGAAACAAACTCCCGAAAGGAACTCCAGAAGGGAACTGAACTTGCTTTGGAGACTTTCTCTCCAAAGCAGAATTGCAAAATTACCTGGACTGGCGAAGGGTTCAACCAATCACAGACCGACAAATATTCATTTAAAAAGATTTTAGGAAAACAAAACTTTACTGAATCACGGGTTGATTACGTATTAATTCGTTCGGAGAAATTGCAATGTAATACGGATTAAAATGATATCTGACACAACTATATTCAATAAGAGAAAGATTAAATATAATTTAGAAATCGAATAATGCAATGCATGTCTTCTGTATGCACCGAACAAAGATGGTTTTCGTGTTTCTACCTCATCCCGGATGTTTGTTACTAGGGGCAGTTAAAGTGATGACGTATTCGTACTGTCGGCATTTTCGATAATAAATGTAAATCGGTTTATTGTTTGGAAAAATTTATGAATGCACCGCAAATGTTGACTAAAATCTACAGGACAATAATTCTTAAACTTACCCTAAGTAAATATTTACGAAGCATCATAAAATAACATTTTAGAAGAAAAAAATTGTTTTCGATTACACGGTAAGTGTAACAATACTATAAACTTCTTTAATGTATTTATATCGATCCCCGTATTAAGACACTTCCAAATATTCAAATCCATTTCATTCGTTGTCCAAAATCCAATTTTAAGAGAAGAATGTCCCCATCCGCAAATTTCTCGTTTCGTCATAAATACATTCTAGGCGTCGAATCAATTTAAATTAATTTAAACAAATCCCTCGTCAAATCCTTGTTGCAACGGTAGCGGATGGCAAAAATGCAGGAGAAAAAAAAAGATCTGTCCAGGCTTCGCCGTCTCAAGGAACAAAGCTTAAAATTACGTAATTAAAATTCAGCGAAGCGGCAACTCCTTGACACTGGGGTGGAGTAAAAAGAAAGAATGAAACGAAAGTGGCAGCAACTCAAAGAGATTTATATGGGTGACGTTATTATTAGCCGAAAGTTGGTAGGAGATGGGACGCGAGGGATCCGTCTAGAAAAGAAAACAGTGGAGACGCAACGCTATATGGGATCAAGAAGTATGAAGAACAGAGCGAAGAAAGCGATATAACCGGCGAAACAGGTGAGGGAGGAAGGTGTCTGAGAATCAAATCATAAGCTCGAGCACGTATTTATCAATTAAAGTACCCTATACTCTAACAAAAATGCAATAACTGCAACGTACTAAATCATTTTGGATGCGGCGTATTTATTGTTTCTTTTTCCAATTATCTCCAGAATATCTCCTTCCTCGCGCTACGCTACCAAGTCGAGTTGGAATGCTCATCCTGTTGTTAAGGAATGGAAGGAGACGGAGGGCGATTGTCTCTTGTTTAGAAACGGCGTGCGTGCGATGGGGAAGGCGATAGACGAGGACGACTAGAAGAACCGACGTTCTGAACCGGGTCGCACGCTAAAAGCTTTGTAGACATCAAAATTGCGATCACGTGGCTACGGAAGAACCGAGGTTTTCAATTTAAAACAAAAGGCCAAGATTATAACGACTTTCCGCCAGGTCGACCCGGAAATACAATGAAATGAGACGGAGAGATTACAAGAGAGAAAGACTACCCCATCAATATTCCATTATTTTTTAATGCGATGCACGTATATCATAATGCTAATGCACTATTTTCCTTCAGAGAGCTTATTACAACGTGGGATGAAACAAGCAAATAGAATATACCTATTCTCCTTATGTTTGCATTCACAATTACGTTCAAATTAGATAAGAGTACTGTACTACTACTTATATCCCACTCTATGTAAAATTTTACTCATTTTACTCATCAATGACTTGCCCTTAGGGTAATGAACATGAGTAATGTAAGATTAATTTTAAAAAGGGCAAATATATTTTTCTGGAAATTATGTCTAACTATTTAACTGATTTGTTGAATAACAACAAATGATCTACAATGACGAAATGTTCAATTTGATGAATCTTGGTAAGTGTTGAGGTGACGTCAACCATGGTCTTGATGTAACCTGCTGAAAACTGTGTAGCAAATCACATGAATCCAAATGCATCCGATTTGACTGCACTTGACTCATTTAGATGCGCTCGGTACGAATTGAGCCTAAGATATACGTCTAGCTGTTACTTAATTTATCTCTCATATGTCGTAGATTCTCCTCTTCATTTTCTTGTAAATTCCTTTCAGGAACTCGTAAAATGTAACTGATTTTATTCCGGAAGATTTAGCGATAGATATAGGGTATTTGTGAATTGGCGGAAAACGTGGTGACTCAATCGAATTTTTAATAGAAAGTTTTGATACCAAAATATTTTGTCGCGCGGCTTATGTTACACGAGGTCTGGAATGAAAATTTAGTCATTTAGTTGACAAAGTGTTTGTTCTGCAACAAACGAAAAAATTTTATGTCTCCATTAATTTATTTCCATCAAAAACATTTAATAACATAGTGAATCAAGTTGTTACCCTGATGATAGTATTAGGCTTTGACATTTTGCAGTAGAATTAATAGTATATTAATAGTAAGAAAAATAGTATCATGGCACCCTTGGTGTACTTCCTTCAAATGGTTCCTGAGGTTATAGAAAGCAATTCCTATTCGTTAACATTTTAGATGTAAGATAGTAGGATACGGTGGCTTAAAATAAATTTAAAATAAAAAATACCCTTACCACCTTGTTGAGTAAAGAACTCTGAATACG
>JARFOC010106082.1:0-12066 GCA_031763485.1 Osmoderma eremita | reverse complement strand
GGCAAAATTACATCAAACATGTAAAGAATATTGAAAAGGAAATGTGGATAGTGGATAATTTGCAAGATGACATTGAATTCATGTAACAGATTCGTCATCATCTGAAGATCAAACTGGTGCATCGACTCACTAAAAGTTGAAACAAGACATATGTTTGTGTGATTGCTATTCCTCTCTTAAACATTATTACATCATATGGTGATTTGTGCTATTTTTGTTACAAATGTTGAGTAATAATAAATAATATTATGGGCTTTTTCACTGATTCTTACATAAAAAAAATTATGTTTTTTTATTATATTTTACTGTTTTCCTCGAAATATGCATTTAACTGTCAGAAACCCAAATAATGGAACCGGAAGTAATAATGTCCAGCTGGTTCGACGATCCGGCAACCGTGTCTCGAATTCTCATAATCTCTGTACTGCATTTGGAGGTTGAGACGATTTATAATTGTAATTTTTTACAAAAACCATACACGCTTTTGTCAAAATTTAACATATTTCAATTTTGACAAAATAACGACAAAGTTATATTATATGTTTGTCTGAAGAAGCCACCCTGTGGCGAGACAATTGTTACTTCGTAATAAAATTTATGAAGGATACTTAATATTTTATTGGTTATTGATAATATAATTATTTTATTTGTATCTGGGATATAAACATATAAAAATTTTGGAATTCATCTTTAATGAAGGATCTGAAAAATTACTGGTGTAGATAATATGCAGAAATAAATATGTTTGTTAATATTGTTTATTTATTATTATACACCTTACTTTATGATAACCTTATACATACAAAATAACCACATATATACATATATGATGTATACACAATTTGCGATATATGTATAATGAAACATTAAAATTCGACCGTTAATTTAATTTAGTATGTGTTAATAATAACAATTACGTGTTTTGTAATCCATTTTAAAATAATTGTCAAAGTTTAATGTTACCTGTATTATATGTATTACAAACTGCACACGTATAAACGCATTTTCAATTGAATACATTTCTGGTTATAAAGTATTCAATAAATAAAGTCGACGCTGTTTAAAATAGGGAAATAATTTATAAAATCATAGTATGATAAAACAGCATTTGCAATTGACTATTCATATTGAGTTGTTAATTATGTAAAATTTTATAGTTTTTATAAAAAATACATTTTGGGGAAAGGAATTGTTAATCATATTGTCATTTCAAATCATCAAAATTAATATGAATTAATTATGTGGAGATTTCAGTAGATTTTGCTGCATATGCAAAAGAAATGATTTTTATTCCTCAATTACATAATTATGTTGTTATCTAACTTCAGTGAGATCCGTACAAAAATTTATTTATCATAACATACACCCATCCAGGGATCTCCTTATCAACATAGATTTAGATATGTCTGGTCGATCAACTGCAACTAACTTAGCTCCCTTAAAGCAATTTATAATTGAAATTTATAGATCAACCCGGACAGGTAGATGTTATTTCACTAATCTGTCCAAAGCATTTGATACAATGGGCTGTACCCAACTGGGCACATGATTCAGGTATACTACTTTAAGATATCTCGACTGGACATAGAGTTAAGAACAACACGTTTTTAGAAATCCCAACTGGGCACACGGGTTTTCTAGCAGGTAATTTGGAGGGATTGAATAAAGAATGAATGAACAACAGAGTCGGATTTATGCACATGTTTATTATATGTTTTCAATTCGATATGTCATTTTCGGCTTTTCTTTTTGCACTATCGCTTAACACTTGTCTTTCTAGAATATTTTGTGATTCCGGATCATGACTGTGGCTGTCAATTAAACTTGTTATTAGGTACACGGCTAGTTGACTCACCTAGCGTATGTATATGTGCTTTACACGATCTCTTGATGCACCCCCACTAAGCTTTCCCGGATTCGTCTTTGGCTGAACATTTCCGTCAAATCCGAAACACCGCTATTTGTAGTTGCCATTTCAAGGATTTACGGAACACAAACTTTCACAAATTTCAGGCGCACGTTCAAAACTGTATCTCTATAATAACTAACAATTCACAGAAGATCACTTTAACAGTACATTAAGAAACGATTAAGGAGTAAAAGATTAAAGTGGGGGAAAGTATGCTCCCATACCTACCTGCAACACTTTGTGCCGAGATGTGCATTTTACCAGTTCATTAAAAACCGATTAAGTATTAAAGGATTAAAATGTGCCAACTCGGAAATATCTCCATACAATCGATCATACACAGAAAAAACGGTTTGACTATAATTTTACGAACAATACAATTATTGTTGGTATTAACATAATTTAATATTAAAAGATAATGGAAAGTGCTAGAATCGTAGGAACGCTACTTATCATGTGACTTTTTAACCAACGAAAGAAACGTCTAATCACGCCAATGTAACACCATCCACTTCCATTTTATACAAGATGAGACTCGTCGTGCGTTTTTGATGTGTTTGTTTAATTATTTTGAAGAGTTGGGGTTTCCCAGAGTTGGTGGATATTTTCCAAAGTATGATAGGGGCGTTAAATTATTTATTTTCTGATGCAAATTATTAAGATAAAACGTATTTCTCCGCCTATATGTAAATAGAATGGTATTAGACTCTAAAATATTGAAAATAATGTGTATAAAATAATAATCATATATTATTAAATATAAGTTAAATGCAACTGCTAAAAATAGAATACGTATATGCATCCATAACCTAAAAAGTAGGTATATTTTATTTAATCCTGACTTTCCGTTCCCCAATCTTTTTACTAAGAAAAGTTGTTTGTTTTAGGTCATCTACAAGAGAAATTTTTTTTTAATCTATCCCAGACACGTATTTTTCACTTTAGCCTGAAATCTGATTGGTTACAATAACTTCATATTGAAAGAGATACATAACATACAGACTGTTCGATCCAACGCTGTAGCAGGTTAACTTGTCGTTTTTCCTGAGACTACGTAAGTATGAAAATGATATTACTATTATAATTATATTATTTACCGCAAATGAATTTTTATATTATGTCATGTAGTGGTAGGGACACAATCGACCTTTTCTTTTGAATTACGTTTAGAACTTTTTATGCATAAATTAGTAGATAGTGTTATGTAGCTTTTACCCATATAAAAATTAAAGGTCCCACTTCACAAAATTTTTGAAAAATATCAAAAACTCAAAATTGCGTAATCACATATGAATGTACTTAAATATTAGGTATTAAAGCTACTTTTGTAGAGATTTTATTGATTATTGTTTTTCTTTTGTTTACACTTATTTTCTTCTGCAATAAAAAGCACCTCAAAATAATAAATCAATAATATTTTAGTGCACTCCGCTGGCGACTATTCAATTTCTAATTTTTTACATTTTTCTAAAAATGTTGTTAACGAACATCTTTATATTTTTATATGGGTGGAAAGTTCATAATACTACTAACTAATTTATGCAGAAAGAAGTAGTAAGTAATTTTACCAAAAAGTGGGTGACGTCAGTACTACCTACATTTCGTCGTGAAGAAAAAAATTCGTTTGTGGCAAATTACAGTACTTACAAGTAATCCTGTTTGATAATAAGTATATTTTTGCTTTGCGTGAGGTAAAACCATAAGTTAAACTGCAAGAAAATAGTTTAATAGAATATTTTATATATTTGCATTGTATGTACATTTTTTATAGCAAATGGTATTGATGACGAAGCTTTGGAGCTGTTGTTATTCGACATAGATTTACTAAAGCATTTAATACCACTCCCTAGAAAGTCTGAAATTTCCTGAAAAAATGTGAAATTTATTTTGTGTATCTAAAATATTCGTCTATTTCATATGAATATCATTTTCAATCATATGAAGTAAGAGAATGTGACGAAATAAATTTCATAAAGCAAAATGAATTAGATTATATTTCGCATTGTACACACTTTTAAATAATAAGATGTATGTTACCTTCAGATATGTTTGTTAAACCTGATACATATATATTATAGCATTATCTATAATACAATATTAAATTTATGGTGTACTATAAATGTGTGTTTATTTTTTTATTCCGTGGCCGTCTGGAAGTTTATATATTTAGAATAACATAATATATGGTAAGTATAATTAAAACTGAAAACTACAACAAGGAAGTCTTAAAGTGAATATAATATTTAGTAACAGCGAGTATACTGTTTATTAGCCTTAATTATAAATTAAAAAAAAAACTATTACCATATTAATATATTTGAAATAAATATAATTATCTCTTTCTTAAACATAAATTCTGTTTGGATCTAGTAGCTTGAGTATTTAATATAATCGTGTGTTACTTTTATATTAACAAATAAGACATATTATAACATGAACTATTGTTGGCATTACAATAAATTATGTTTGAGAAAAAAGTATAATTTTATTTTTATTTGAGAAATATAAAGTTACTGTCCGATATATACGAAAAATTATATTTAACGGTAATATAATTATATTTAACCTAAGTATACATTTTTCTCTGTGAATTTTCTTTAAATGAACCAAAATCCTCTAGAAAAGAGCTTCTAGATCTTTCGACGGGAGTGATCTATGAAGAAATCGTAAAAATAATAACTAATTGGAAGCCGGTGACAGGAAGACCTAGAAGGGGATCAAAGATAACATGATTAGAGCAGGTTGTAAGTGATCAAAGTGATCTGGATGTAATGCCAATCAAAATTTGGAGAAGAATGACAGAAAAGAGTGGATAAAAATTGTGCATACGCTGGGGGTCTGCTGAGTTTAAAACAGATTGAAATAATTTTAAACAGCTACAATTTCTATAAAAATATTCTGCAGCGCTTGTGTTAAATGTTAAATAAAAAATCTTCGATTATATCAAATTCCTTCCAAATCCTTCATGAACTGCGACCGTTATTTCAATGTACCCCTCAATTGTAAATCGTTCTAATAAAAGCGTCACACGGCGAAGGAAAAAGAAACCATTTTCTCGACTAGCTGATAAAAATGTAATTAATGTATCCGTCAAAGATTGATTACAGGTAATTAGGGCCCGCCACAGGTCGACGTAATCGCCGCCTTCAGAGAATTATGTAAACGAAATGGTCATGACTTAATTACACGTCCTTCGCGACGTCATAAATCATCGAATGACCGGCGCGGCGAGGGTTGGCTTTTCTGTTATTTTTACGCCACCCTCGAAAATATACGGCCCATACAATACACGCCTATAAAACTCCGGGTGCGAATACATATACGCGTTTGTGAATTAATAATTTTGAGGACTATTGATTTAAATAATCTGAATATGTTCGGTTATTATACCGTTAGACAAGAGTGCTGAATTAAACGCTAAATGCGTCCCGGGTAAGATTGAAATTGTATTTGTACTGAGAAGGGAACACCCACAACTGTCGAATTCAGATTTAAACGAAACTTGGCAGAGTCTAAGAGTACCTTGGTTGGTATAAGAACAAAACCATTTTCTGTTTCTGCCCAACCGCCCGACTTTGTGATACAGCCCCCCTCAAAGATGTGAATGATTTTTAAATTTTTGTAAATATCTCGGACACTACACACAAAAAATGCGGTGTTGGATCTAACACCGATTTCTCACCGTCTGGTAGTTCCCTCACGTCCAAAGGCACAAGAAGTTGGACGCGACGGAGTTGAGTAATTTAATACTAATAGTAAAGTGTCGGAGTTTAATCACACTTTTAGGTAGTTAAAATTACACTTTAACAATGTAAAGTTTCTTCTGTGCGGAGTTAGCAGCATTTTCCAGGGGAGTTGGAACTATTCTATTTTTTTTTTATATTGAGCATACGTACTTTCTTCTGCTTTTAGCAACTCTCAGGAATCAACTTTCACTTTTTGGAGTTGTTCTAACAATCTTACAGAAATAAGAAATACTGACCCGTGTATGAAGGAAAGGTTATTATGTATAATATCCCATTTCTTAATGAATATAACTTTGGCGCCATCTGTAAGAGAGTAGACACTATTATTTATACTGTTTCAAATAGTTAAACGCCACGGAGTTGCACAATATTATACGGGCATTCACGTTCCAGAGTTTAATTACACTTTTAGGTAGCTTAAATTTCACTTTAACAATGTAAAGTTTCTTCTGTGCGGAGTTAGCAGCACCTCATTGCAGTGCTAGGTTTATTTTCCAAAGGAGTTGATATTATTCTACTTTTTCTATTAAACATAACGTACTTTACTCTGTTTTTAACAACTTTGAGGAATTAACTTTCACTTTTCGGAATTCTTATAACAATCTCATGGAAATAAGGTTTCAATAATAATTTACAGATTCACCTTTCGGTATTACTTTAACTCCCTTCTTTTGCTAAACCGTTTATCAACACCAAGAATAGTTAAATTTCTCCGATTGGTGTTATTAAGATCTGAGTCGGATGTTAAACTAATACTAACACCGTCGAGATGTGTTTTATTTCTGTTTTTTGGAGTTAGATATTTCTAACTACATGGCATGTTATTAGAATCCTTCCGAAAAGTGCTAAATTATTTCCTTTTAATGTTATTTTAACAAATTTTCAGTGACAGTTCAACTCATTTTATAAAATCTGCAACTCCGTTTCATTTAACTCTGTAAAATTTCTTTGTGTGTATAACAGATTTCTTCTTTTTTTATTTTTGTAAAATATAATTTGAACTATAGTACATTGGCTCAAAGATGACGCGAATTATTATCGGAAAAAAATTAATAACGGGACCGAGTACCCCACACCCCCATTTTTTTGGAATTTTTTTTATTTCTTTTTTCACAAATAAAGTCGGTTTTAGGAAGAAAACGGTGCTGTCAAACATTAGCAAACATAGACAGTAAATAATAATTATGATAATTAATAAAAGATATGAGAAAACGATAATAAAGCATTATTTGTCATTGATTGTGATTATAAATATACAGATATTTATCCAGAAATTATTTATTATTTCGATAACGTTTGATAATGTTAAAATGATCATAGACGGTCGTTTCAAATAATGTATGAGATGCATTATTTTGTGAAGATTAAATTTACAGTTTGGCATGATATTCTATAGAGCAATATTAATATAACTAACTTGTTTAACATTGATAACATTGAATTATACATTAGTAATTATGCTTATTGCAGTAATGGTAGTCAGTATAAAAGTGTTCAAAACACAGGTATTGCTTGCACCACGAACAACTCACAATACCAGGTTTTTTTTTACAAATACTACACGAGGGTGTAGACTCTTTAGATCTCTTTAGACTCTGTAGATCTTTTAAAAAACAAAACTCCGCAGGATTTGTAAATGATCCCGGCCTTTCATCCACGTATCCACTCTTATACCGCGAGTATTTGAAGACGTCGGAGAATCTTGGCGAAGAAAACTGATTGTGGGTTAGTGATTGCAGCTTAATAATACTATTTCTCTGGTGCAAATAGATGTCTTAGTTCATAAGAATCACTGTATCTGAAAAAGTTCCAATAAAATTTTTCCACAATCTAAAACTAAACACATCTAGAGGTTGTACCATTGCCGTGTCTCCGTATATAATAAACATAACCAATAAAATGAAATAGAAAGATTGGGCAATCTTCTAATACTGCCATATTAAAATTAGTAATGCGAACTCAGGAGAATTATTATCTGCAGACGGATATATGGGTTCTATGTACAAACTTTCAAGTCCATACAAAGCAGTGAGAGACACTTCAGGTCCTTCGGCTCTAAGAGTTTCTCAACAGTAGTTCCCAAATATACAGAGCGTTAAAGATCGCTATTATCAGCCGAACATGCACTCGGTCCTATTAAAAAGAAAATTAACTGTAAGTAACTTAAACAAAATTTCAGTACATATTTGAAAAAGTATAATGGTTCTACTATAGCCATAAGAAACAAATAAAAATTAAATGTAATTGTTGGAACGAAAACTAATGGATTTTCTTAAGAAACGTTAACTACAAGCATATTCTATTGTTTATCCTATTATCACGTCATATTTTCTGTGATGATAGGCCGTAATTTTTACGTTACAATAACGATCCATATTTCGTAAACGTAACGATTCACATGACTAAAAGATGACGTGAATATAACGTAACCTTGCTGGCTGGTTAGACCTGAGGTTAGTACCCCTTAACACACTGTATACACTATTTCTCCTTGAGTTAAAGTTATATCGCGGATTTCGTAATTTATCTCCAGCAGATCGTGTTATTCTCGCGCGCGTTTCTCCCCCCCATCTTTATTTTCTCCCATATCCTGACCCGAATCTGTAAAATACCAACTTTTTAAAGTTCCCGTTCCGCTCTGGCGCACTCGGATTTTACGCCGTCTCTTACATTTTAAACACCTGCTTCCCCATTTACGGTACGATATCACGGCCTGTTTATAAATTTATGCCCGCGCTCCGGGCTACCGGGAAGCTGAGGACGATCCCACTCCTTCGCCGTTTACACTCCATTTGATTAATATCCGCCATTATTAATTTCCGCGGTTAAGCGACCCGCTTATAATTTCCAAAGACCGCGCCGTTATAGCACGTATCGCATTATCAATTCATTAATAACTCCGTACGTAACGATAATAAAGTGTAGGTAACTAGGTAATATAGAAATCGGAGATTAAAGGTCGGATGTTTTTCTCCGGTATAGGAAATAAGATTTTTTTTTTGCGGATTTATAAAGTTTGCGGTAGTTCCACGCAGAGGTTATATACGTCCAATTCGGTTAGCGACGGTTATAAAGTTAGGATTGAGATTTAAGAGATTGATGAATGTCGTTGGAGCCGGCACGAAGAAATTGACGCTCATGTTTTTATAATGTTCCAATCAACGAGATGGAAAATGTGTAAAGTTTTGGTTTCGGATGAGATTTTCTTTTATGTCGTCGCAGTTTTACGTATGAAATTAGAAAGGTTGCACAAAGTTACGAGACATACTAGAAGCTTTTAAGGGATTTTGTTTCTTTCATACTTCCTCCCTGTATTCTTGTATTTTCTATGGAAGTAAACTAGTTTTTAAGTTTACAGTAAATGTGGGAAAAACTTTTTAAAGAAAATTGCAAAATGTCAAAGACTATTTTACCGCTACAGAGGGATGTCCGGTTACTAAGGCACGTTTGCGCGACACACCGCCTAAGTTGCTGCGATTAGGTTGAAACTTGCAAGCATTTTAGATGTCCATATATACTGCGTAGGTGGCTATTGTCATTGCCTTAGATTCAGTACAACGTGCGCAGTGACAGCCGCAAAATGTCAGTTCGGATCGAACCATACTCAAAGTTGAAGTGCGAGCGGTCATTCATTTTTTGCATGCAAATAATGGAACACCTACCCAAAATCATAAAAAAAAATTCTGAAGACTTGCGGAGAAGGCGTTATGAGTCGAAAACAAGTTAGTGTTTGGTGTAAACAGTTCAAAAGTGGACCCACAGCTTTGAACGATGATCCGGAAGGTGTGCGAAAAAAACCATCAACAACGAAAACGGATGAGAATCAATTAAAGGTCGATACGCTGATTCGAGAAGACCGTCGATTGGAAATACGGGAAATTGCTTTACTGAACGGCTCTGTAAGTGAAATCGTATCTGAATTAGGCTATCGAAAAGTGTCCGCGAGATGGGTACCAAAACTGTTGACCGACCAACACAAAAGGCAACGAATGGAGCTTTCAACGCGCTATCGTCAGGAAAACGAATTTCTAGAGCCCATAGTTACAAGAAACGAAACGTATGTACACCACCACACCCCCGAATCAAAAAAAGACTCGACAACGTGGAAGCATCCGAGTTCACCAACACCGAAAAAACTCAATGTTTAACAGTTAAAAAGACAAGAGCAACTGTGTCCTGGGATATGCAAGGCGTTTTGCTCATAGAGTTTTTACCACCGGAAGCGACAATCAACAGCGATATTTATTGTCAAATTCTCGAAAAACTACAGAAAGCCATTCGACAGAAAAGAAGAGGAAGGTTGACGAAAGGAATGAGGTTGTTACATGTCAATGCAAGACCGCACACCTCAAATCAGACGAAAGCCTGGCTTCAGAAACAGAATTGGGATGTTATTGTCCAACCACCCCATAGTTCAGACCTGGCCTCTTCTGATTTTCATTTGTTGGGGCCGTTGAAAGCCCAATTGTCGGGTAAAAGTTTGAAGACGACGAAGTTCAGGAGGAAGTACGGCAATATCTTACAAACTTGCGGGATCGCACCTTTACGAATAGAAGCCTGTACCTCGCTGGTATAAATGCCTTGACATTGGCGACGATTATGTTAAAAAGTAGCTAACAGTTCACACTTTTACTTAGAGTATGTTTGATTCTCCAAGTAAAGTAGTCTGTCTGTAATTCACAAATGTACCTTAGTAACCGGACATCCCTCGTATTTAATACGGCAAATACTAACTATATAAATGTTTCATTAAACCAACAACAATATTGAATTCTGCCCTCCTTGTCGCACATACTTAATAATTGCGGCGTAACTGCATATATTAATTTTTTTTATCAAAGCCTTTGTGGTGGAATTATATGAAAAACATATATAATATTCTACAACTGCAAGCGAGAAGAAAACATGTGAGTATAGCAGTTTGTGCAACTTTAGTATTGCTCTCTGAGAGCTTCTCTCGATATGTTGTCGAATCACCAACCTCTGTCAAAACTGATTGTCGTCCTCTAGATTTACCCTTACAAATGCAGTGTTTATTATCAAAACGATCCGAACTTCTCGGTGTTTTACAAATACTTTATAAGTTACAATGTCATTTGGATATTGTTCATTAAATTGTTCGATACACGAATATGACCATTCTCCATTTTCGCTAATGCTACTGCGAATATGCGCGTTTAAAATAAAAGCGTCTTATTCGGCCGTGAAAATGGACAAAGCGACTCAATTATTTTTAGGTGACAATGTTTCCGAAAAGAACTGATTTTAAAATAAACGCGAAATCAATAAGAATACCACACTCACACCAAGTTTTTCTTTCAAACGGTATATATACCGCAATTTTTCAAAAATGACTTTTCAATAAGAGTGTGACACAATTGCATTTGTGGTTTAATTTACTGTTATGACAGTTGAATCAGATTGATGTAAACAAGCAACTTTTTCCAAAAATAATACGACCTATACGGAATTAACAGAGTTAATTTATGACATATGGAAATTAAATTGCATATATCGAAACCTTAATGTTGGTTATGAATGGAATTTTTAATGCGAAAAAAATTTGTCCTGAAGGAGAAGTGTATGAATGCAAATGTTTTAATAATTTAAATAAAACTATGAATGTGAGTGCTGCCGTTCAAGAAGCAAGAACGCTTTGGGTTGCTCAGAGCGTACAATATATAATATAAAACAGGAGGAACAAACTGGTTTATTATGAAGTTCAAAATATCCCAAGAAAAGGAAAGGTATATAACTAAATGACCGATTATAAACATATGATGAGAACACGCAAGCACCTATTTGACGTAAAGTGCATAGCCCTTTATACAGAATATGCCACCTACATTAAATGCAATTCTTGCTGCTGTCAATGCTGATGATAATCTCCCTAACTTCAGTGGAGTAACTTATATAGATTGTTACACGAAATGGGTTTCGAATTTAAAAAAGTAGGACGTAAAAGTATACTCATCGAACGAGACGACATATTCGGTGGAGGCACAAATACTTGCGAGAGATCAAGAAATTTAGAGGAGCAGGTAAAATTTAGTTCATTTAGACATTTCTGTAACTTTAATTATTTCAAGTCGAACTATAATATATACTGATGAATCATGGGTGAATACAAGGCATGCAAGAAATAAAACTTGGACAGACACTACAATTCAAAATAGTCGACAAGCTTCTATCTAAGGATTACGTACTGGTTTGAAATCCCCAACCGGGCTTGGACCTCGTTCTGCATTAGTTCATGCTGGTGATGTTAACGGATTTGTTCCTGGTGCTGAATATACATTTCTCTGCAAGAGAAACACTGCTGATGTTCATCATAAGATGGATTCAGACACATACGAGGATTGGTTTATTAAGAAATTACTTCCAAATATACCGCAGAAGTCAGTGATTGTT
>JARFOC010106051.1:0-12068 GCA_031763485.1 Osmoderma eremita | reverse complement strand
TGTACCGAATTTTATTAAATTAATTTGTGCGGTGTGGATTTCCCGGTACTGTGTATTAGTGATACCAGCCCACAGTCTTTGCAATTCTTTCACGGATTATGGCCCTCCAGCCCAAGGAATTAAACCGTTTTGCGAAAGTAAGTAATAAAATTAAGTTAATACAGACGGATATTTTATTTCTGAAGCTGTGTAAAAAGAAGAACTCTATGGTAAAAAATAAATGTCTTTATGTAGAAATTTTTAAAAATCGCTGAAAATTTAAAAACCTTCCTTCCAGAATCATGATAGTTTCATTAGTGATCTATAAAACTGGTTAAAACGATTTCATTGAACAAAAGGATATTTTTGAAAAACAGTGCTATTCCGATTTCAATAATTTCCTCTAATTAAAAAATCGCAAGGTATATATGTATATTTGTTAAATGCTAATTTTGTTTCTGAACAATCACAAATCACTTTGATAAAAGGTTCTTCAAAAAAAAAAGATATATTTTATTTCCATTTGATCCTAACTTTTATGTCATTACTGTATCCTATACTCGTATATGTATTTAGGACCAGCAAACGTTTCCACAAAATAAATATGTTCTTTTCTGTAAACAAAACATTTATACGATGCTTCTCTTTAGTATTGTAATGGTATTGCTTGTTTTCTTTTCTTCGGAAAATAAAACCTCTTTTTACTGTACGTAATGGAACGTTAAGGAGAAGAATACGTTTACGTCAACACTTAATTAGACCATTCACATTTTATTGTGATCTTCATGCTCTTACGCAACATTAATTTTATATGCGATTTCAGCCTTTATTATCTGTCCTTCAACACAACATTTTTTTCAGGTCTCTGAAATTTAAATATACCTAGTTCAAGAATAAAATCTTGAGAAAAAAGAGATGCTAATCGAACGTGTCTGATGGTTGCGTGGTGGATGTACGCTGGCAATTTATTAACATATTTCACATCGACGAAATCTACATAAGGTGTAAAACGCAATACGTAATTTAATATATTACAACGTAAATTAAGCACTCCTTGACCACCAAGTGTTACACCAAGCTACCAGCAATTACTTTAAAACATCGAACGTCAGTAACCTAACCCAAACTACATAGATCCAAACAAGGAGAAGCGCTCATATATGAAAGATCCTACATCTAATAAATAACTATGTATTACGTTTCACTATAGATAGTTCAGGCACTAATTAATAATATTTATTTACGTGGGACCAAACAACCTTCACTAGCGACGTCTTTGCCTCTGACTAATACATAATAAATAATCGATGCAGAACATTAGATGTAAGTTCAGTACAGTAACATTATGATAATAATATTGATATTGGCCGAGTATCATCACAGCGATATCACATTATTTCTGGGAACAGGTTCAACCTGGTGGTACCGACAACCACGTGTCGTCCTAATAGAATTATGAGGGGCAACTATGCAATAACGAACAATCCGGCTAGATTGTTTTGGGAAAAGTGGCTTTCGCCGCGATCTCTATTCAGGACTGATGTAGCACAGTGGCGGCTAGTCAGGTGAGGCATCTGAGGTGGCGCCTCACCGAGAAAAATCTAAAAAACGTTCAATGTTGTCGACTAATATATATTAAAAATTTTGGACATATTATTTCAAATATAATAAAAATTTAAAAACAATTTCTAGAAGAAATTATATCAATTTTCGCTTTTCCCGCTAAAACACCTCAAATTATAACCAGCGACTCATAATAATTCTAACTGAGACCAATGAGTTATCGGTTCTGTTGGATTAACGTAATGCATTGGAATTCATACTAAGAACTTATGCAACACAATATACTTCGCTATATGATACATGATTTTAGTTGTTTAGTGAGGCGATTAATACGTTGCCTCTCTATTCATCGGAACCATTCGGTATCCGTCGGATTTCTTAAATATTATGTAAATTATATGCGCATGCCCATTTTAATACCTCCGTCAGTTTAGTAAACTGAGTTTATCGTTGCAGCAAGTGTAGTTTGTGTTTATATTTATATACCACGTGTTTTACTTGTAATATTACGTTTGATAAGTGTACAGTGTACAGCGTACAGGTGTATTTAGTGTACACATACACAACAGCTAAGACCTAAGGCAACTTATTTTCTGTTCGATAGAAAAAATCATGAACCCCACGCACGATATTATTATGTCTTTGCTCGAAACGCCGTTTTCACGGCGTGACGAAGTAGAGAAACATCAAAAATGCCAAAAACAATTAACCGTAAAAATGCCATTATGGGTGCATGGTTTATTGCTGGAATCACCATACTAGCAAAAGCAATGAAAGGGGTACAAGCTTTAAAGACGGACTCGAGTTTCTGCCTACCAGACGTCATCAGCGTCTCTCCGAATGCTAAACCCACTTTCATCGCTAACGCGTTCCGAAGTTATTGCGAAATGTCCTAGCCACTTGCCTACGTCACGACATACCCCATCTAGGGAACACCGGTCAAACACACAAGTCACCGAGCCAAATGCAATAGCACCAGTAATGCAGTACACTTCATCTAGATTCAGGTATATCTAATACAAAAACGTGTTTCTATGATAGTAGGGTCTATTTGGTAAGTGAATTCATATCGTTGATTAATTTAGATTTTTTACTTTTATTTCATGTTTGTAACAGTATGAAATAAACAAATGTTTATATTTTAAACAAGATTCACCCTATTCATATTTCGATATGAAACGAATAAAACTTTCCCAGATACTACGGCATATGTAAGTTCGTCTATCAGGACGTTCCAAGGGAGATTCTGATATGACCTAAGAATGGTTCTCACGGGTATTAAACGTACCCAAATCCGCATTTGTCTGTCCACAGTGTGCCGTGCAGACAACCAGCTGAGTGCCTCCGTTTTTATCCGCTAAACGCAAATGGATTCTGGCCGAAGTTAACCGGAGCTTGAATTACGATATCATGGAAAGAAAGTCTAAAGTAAAAGAATACGTACTGTGGGGATAAGATAAAAAATAATGTTGATAATTCGCACCCGTATGTAACGACCCCCGTATAAAATAAATTGCGAATATCCAATGAAATACTAGATAGAAATATTTAATAAAATTACTTTTCTTTTAAAATTGCTTTACATATATGCAAATCATAAATCTACTGTTAAGTGTTTACAGATTACAAATTTTTGTAATATATAGTTTTATTCCTCCTTATATCAGTTACGAAAGCTCATCTTTCGATAACTAAAAATTTTAGGTACTCCTACCTAAAAGTTTTAAGTATTTCTGAACATAGTTAGAAGTAGGAATTAACTATTAAGGAATGAACTAAAGCCACTTTCTTTAGTGGAATACCCAGTCTACGTTTTTAGTGTCAGACACTTTCCGAAATTACAAATGCTGTGAGACCTGAATATTGTTTATTACGTTCAAAAACTACGCGTCGATAAAAGAGTTTTTGTGCCTTATGTGTACTTTGTATTTAGTTACCCTAGTTTGAAGTTGCATTACAGTTTTGAGAAATTAAAATTCAATCGGCATATAAAAGGTTTTCTTCCTAATTTGGTACTGTAATAAGGCTATTAACGTATCGAAAACTATGCGATAATATCCTATTATAGCAATGTTTAGCGCAAACACACTAGCAGTGCTTTAACTACGAATGTTCAGAAAAATTCGGAGTCAAAGCAATCTATGGAAAATTGAAAAATGTCTGATATAGATTACGATAGAATCGTACATTTACATGATACTACTTAACACAATTTTATAGATCGTCGTATGTTAGTTTATGTGAAAAGATATTTCCGTTTGCACGTAGTTCCAGCATCCCTTGAAATTTCATTAAAATGCCATATTAATTAACAGAAATTAATCAAGTAATGATCTCAGAAGGTGAGAATAATTACTTTGCAAATTAAAAACGAAGTGATAAACACACTGTTCGGATTACTCCTCCCGCACAAAGTATTAATTAATTCGGGACGACACGTGTTTCGGAAATACGTGGATTCCCATTATCAAGTCGAATACCGCTTTTATATTTTATTTATTTTAGAGAATTCTTGCTAAATAATGATACCTCTTCATGACATACCTCACTTCGGAAGAAATTACACGATCCTATCGGTGATAAATAAAAATAAAATGTAGGATTAATGGAAACAGTTTTACAGGCAAGTTTTATTGTAATTATCATATATAAAACCATGATAAATTATAGAAGATGTTGAACTTGTCTACCACCTTCCCCCAGCATGTGAAGTATCATAATCAACAACAAGGTTGGCAATTCATCTCGAAATCCTTCTAAACAATTTTGCATGGAGTACTTCTACTGTTTAGATCCATCTTTCCAGCGTTTCGAAAATTTTATTCACCTATGAATGCTTTGTCTAAATTTGAAAAAAACACTATGCTACTTTTGATATCAGATTCTGAAAATTATTGAAAGGAACGTGACAACAACAAATGTGAAGTCAAACTGTCAAGTGCAACACGTAGTGCATTAAACTTCAAGCAATCATAGCTACATCAGATGTAACTTCTTTCAGGTGAGCTGCATAGGGTATTACCAACCACCACAAAAATTCCCAAATTCTGAAATTATAATACATGTCAGAAAAATGTCATAAAAGAGGCAACTGAGAAATAATGACATAAAGAGCTCGTGTCATAGACATTTATCGCACTCGCCCATTAGTATCCTCTTTTTCTATGTATAAGAAGAATAATGTTTATAATTATAAAAGTGTTAGAGAAAAAATATCTGGAACCAATTTTACATATTTTACAACATTAATTTTGTCAACAATTTCTTTATGGATTGTGATATTCATTTCATCATCTTTCATCCACTCATCACGACTTTGATCTGTTTTGGATTTATTTTTAAATTACTTTTTTCAAACGTATTAGGCACTTCACAACAAATTACAGGTTGTTGTTGCAATTTTCTATCATCAAAATTAGAACTGGATATAACTGTGTAAATTACTTAAAATATACATATCAAATCAGGTGAATCGAATCGGGTTATTTCCTATGGATGGACAAGCGAGGAAAAGATGATTTTGGTTACCTAACACAATTGATAATTCGGAGAGTCTTTAGCTTTGATCTTGTAAAGGTGAGAATCGGAGCAGCAATGATTGGATTTTCACTAATGGTAACATGTTTGTGGGATGAATAAAGGAAATTTGAAACTAGGAACTTTGCGGGGATTAGATTCCAACGCTCTTTCAGCGGACTAATAGATTGAAGTTATACTATAGATCTTGTGAAGAAAATATAGAAGATAAAAAAGATTTCTTGCAAGAGGAACTTGTATTCCTCAGGAAATATTTGGGGTAGATATGTAATAATACAAATAACGAAAATATTTGTTTTTATTCCAACATTAGTTCGTACAATCTTTAATGTCACTGCATCTTTAATTTTTGCATCAAAAAAGGCTAACTCTATGGATGATTTAAGAAATACACTGTCTCTGTAACTATATGATTTAAATAAAAAATACGTTTTATTTAAATTGTAGAATGTAAATATAAATAGAAAGCAATTACAAAACAAAACTAGATCTGGATATGCTTATACTATACGTTGTACATTGTCCATTCACACTAAATATTAATAGCAGGAGAGTTTGAGAAAATGCAAGTTGAGTGTCTGGATATTATATCGATGCGTTTCGCTTAGGATATTTCTATGCGTACTAAAAATAGTTCAGCACACTCTGTCAGTGTCAGTTCAGTTTAATTGGCGGTTATACAAAATCAAATTGTGAGATCGGAAACTGTCTCAATGATGTAAACTTCTTGTCTGCACAATTTTTTTAACGAAATCTCAAAACATCTTAAGATGAAAAATGCTGCGCTTATCTTTCATTCTGCGATAAAAACGCAGCTGCTCTTGAAGAACACCGTGTCCGCTACGATGGCCAGGGCGAGAAAGCCGAAATAGCAAGCCAAAGTTATAGCGCCGCTCGCTCGCGATAGATGAAATTTCGTAAATAACAGAGACACGTATAGCGTTAATGCCACCGCTATCAATCCCAGGATAGTGTATTCTATCGATCCTGACTCTATATCAATGTAAGAGGAGCTGGTTGGGCCCGCTGACACCGTCTTAATGAACCATGGGAGTCCCAATGAGAGTAATATATTCATTGTGTTCGCTCCTAGGGCGTTTGATACACCCATTTTGCCTTCGCCTGTAAAAAGAAAGATTTAAATGTATGTAGTAGGAAGTCGCAAATATTATTTGTAGAGTCAAGATTTAATAGTAAAGATTCGCCTCACTTAACAACTGAGAGTAATCGCATCAATTAATTATATTTTTCTCTTCATCCTTCCACCTCATCCCAACATCCAAGTCCAGCAAGCTGAACAAGCATGCCGAGAGACCTCACGCCAGAGAAAGCACAGACATATCCCTGAGGAATAAGCCAGCACCCGTGCCCTTTCTCAATCTCTGCAAATTGCTGATCCCATTACTTTTTTTTATTAAAACCTTTTTGTTGGTAACATTACGTGTGGAACATTTATTCTGGTGTTTCGACTTGTAGATCAGTATATAAACAAACAATTATGCAGTTACTTAGAGCTACTTGTGTTTGGATATTCTCCTTCCAGCTCTTCTTGGCCTTCCTTCGTTATCGACAATGGTACAAGGTGCGTCCTCTCAGGACCCTGAGTGAAGCCAGGATGACATATTTTTGTATCTGGTAGGCGATCCTTCTAGCTGTGGTCTCACAGATATCAGGTTCCCGTATTTCATCAACGATGAGGTTGTCCTTACACATACACGAATTATTAACGAGGTGATAGAAGTTTCGTATTCGGGGAATGTAAGCTTTAATTGGAACATTAGGTCCATTATTTTTTAATCTTTTCATTTTCAGCAAAGTTACGTTTCGATGGGCAGAACATTTCGAGCACGAACAAGTTTTTGCTCGATTCTTCCAAGACCACCATATCTGGGTTGTGGCCGAATATATCTGCGGCAGTTCCGAAAGGTAAATTCTGAAAGATCTTCACTTTGTCGTTGGAAATCACTGATTGCATGCTTTTTTTCCTTTCTGGTGGGGCCTTTTCTTGATCCAGACCATAGATGTAGCGAAGGTGGTAATACAGTACACGGAACGCTATATCGTGCCTGGGTACGCATAGTTTGGATGCGTATCTAGAGAAGCTGCCAACAAGTGCATGGTTATTTCTTGCCTTTTTTGCTCTCTTGGCATCTTGTGTCCAGCAGTGGCCGCTTCACGATCATCTTACGATCACTAGCTTTCCAAAGACTCCGTCCTGGCATGCAGTATACAGCCCTCCGACCAGAGTAGAGATCTGGCAGGTACAGGAAAGCAAATGTAAGTTTTGGATTCTTGCTCCTCTATGTTTTTATAGAATTGGGAGTGCATAGGTTTTCTTAAATGATTTGTGTATTTCCTCTTTGATCTTTCGCTTTACTTGATTTTGTAGTGTATTTGCTTCTCTCAATGCGGAATCGCAAAAGGATTTATATTGCGTAGCAGCTCTTGTTGCTGTGTTATACAAACTAGCTGCTTTGCCAGAGGTTTCATGGGCTTTAGCAAAGATCAGGTGTTCGCTATTTTACACGCCGTTGCAATAACTAATCTAATATGGAGGTGTCTGTATTCCTCTTCCGGCTTCCTTTCGGTAAAAATAGATCCTTTGTATGAAAGTAATCGATTCCTTGTCATGGCCTTCCTTGTTTGTATTGTTATTACTACTATTAGGTTGCATGACCCAAGGTATAGGCGAGACTTTAGATACTGATAGCAAATCAGACGTTATTTATACAAATTTCAGTTTATACGTTCTGATTGTGCCTCTTCTTTAATTGCATTTATAGATTCTACTAAAAGGAAAGGACAGATTATGTTACCTACAATATCTATACATTTATATACTTGCAACCAACATCGAGAGTTTACCAAGGTTTCAACTTAGGCTTATTTTTGTTACATTCGGCTGCCGGTTGACTTTTAACAGTGCGTAATATATACCTGTCCTATAGTCTCTCGTCTTCATATTTAGATGTAGTAAGGAAGTTGGAGTATCCTTCCATTGTTTGGTATGCGATTTAAAACATCTTTGTGAACCAAATTAGTGTTCAACGTAAATTCTAAAAATGGCGTTACAAGCGAGATGGCGTATATCGAGATCGAAATATATATATATGTATGTACCTATACTATTGTACGTTATTACCACGACGGGCATGGCATTGACAAGTTCTGACCGCGAAATCCAATATTCTAAAAGAGCTTAGTGACGTGTTCGTAATAGATCTCTATTAAGTGAGGACAACCCATATTACAAAATCTGACACGTAAAAGTAGTTACATGTATTATTAAACATTGATTTTCTAAATAAAATGATATAATAGCTATACCTTTCATCGATAAAATAGCGATAGAAAATGATTCGGGTAAGCAACCTCCTACAGCCAGGAATGTGAGACCCAAGACAGCGTCTGGTATTCCAAAAGTAACACCTGAAACAGAAATAATAGGTTAAAATAAGTGATAAAGAAACCCTCGGCTTTGGTAGATACGGCATACAATGTTATTATAATGTATTTCTGTACCTATTAGTGTTATCATCCACGAGATCACATAAGAATTAGCACCTATCCATGCTATGCACATGATGAAAGTAAGCGGAAACAATCTTGGATGCCTTCGACAGTCGGGGGTCGTATAGTAGAGCAGAAATCTGATCGGCCAACTGGCGATAAAGTACGCTTTGAAAAGTCGCCCTCCCTTAGGTAGACCATAAATACTGTACTCTGTAATGGAACATATCAACATCCAATGAGTGCTGACTCCCTTTCAATAGCTAAGAGTAAGATATGATAATATTAAAGAAGAGTCAAGATAAAGAAAAATATTCTATTTAAATGTCGATTTTGTTTGACCAACATCTCGCTAGATTTGCATTACATACGTAGGTTGGACGAAAAATAATGGCAATACTTCTGTAATTTGAAAATAATTGGTATAACAAATTTAATTTCAAATTACGCCTCTATCACACTTATGGAAGGCATATGATACCTTTAGCACTACCATCTTTATATTCCAAAGTCGGGTGTTAGGGCGTTACGCTGCTTTACTAAGAGTCGTTCTTTCATTTCGGTGAAGAGGCCACAATTCCACATAGATGCGTATTAAGGGAACATCCCTTATCAGCAGGGAAGCAAGCATTATCATGAAAATTGGTTCGTCAAGGGTGGATGTGCTGCTTACTACGGATACTTTTTGGCTCATAACTTTTGTCAACAAAGAAATAACGAGCATTTTTGGCAAAGGAGGCTAATATCCTTTGTCAAAATGTGACGAGGTGGAGGTAATTCCTTTAATCTTCGATGTGAGATTGTGGAGTTACGATTTTCAACATCTCAAAGAAGCCGTTTCGGGGCATTGGTAAGGATATATGCTCTAAAAATATCCTCCTTCCTGACTTTCAAAAGTATGGTAGAATGTGGTATACTTGAAAGCGAATTATTGTGAACCTTTTACCTCTCCCAATTATGCTATTTCAGAATTATGAATGAATTGATATTACTTTTAATCCTCTTTTGTTCTTCTTTATCTTATTTTAAAACTGTTTTTTTTTTGTATGTTTATCCACCTTCTTGCAATGCCCACCTTTCAAGCATCGATCTTTTAAGTTGTCGACCAAGTGTACTCTTCGTGTTTCGTTTCTAATCTTTTGGCCATTTTGCTAATCAATCGCTTTCCGTTCTATTCACATTGGTTTCCCTAGAAACGGCGTCCAATTTTCATTGATTCCTTTTCATGTTCTCATTGGACCTTTAGATTTCGACTTCTCAACTCCACTACAAATATTAGTATTTGTTTCACCACTATTTCATAGATGCATTGATATCAACCCTCAGATATATGTAGCGCATATTTTGTTTGATGGGTTTCTCGTTAACAGCTAATTTGGGTCTGGTAGGTTCTTTGGTTATACCCACGGACTCTTTTCTATTGATAGGATTCAATGATACAAAACTTGACACAGAACACTAAAAATACTATGACATGCAATCGGCAATATATATATATATATATATATATATATATATATATATATATATATATATATAGTTGCCGCACCTTCTTATTCTTAGCCATTAGTACGGATTCGTCGGCATGTCTTAGTATTTTTAGTGCTCTTTGTCAAGTTTTGTATAATCTATTGCCTTGTGGAGACTGCCTATTATTTTATTTATGATCAGATTGAAAAGAGTTGGTTAAGGTTCAGCTAGATTTTTGCCAAATGCCTTAATGGCCCGTTAAATTCAAAGCAGCGAGTTCGTCGTACTTTAGTAGCTAATAATGGTGTTATCTAAGTAATTTGACGTAAATGTAATATTTTGTGCAATTTGTAGACTTTTCCTACATCTAGAGACTTACCAATTTCAAAATCTGTTCGGTCCTTTTCACTACCCACTTCACTGGCATGTGGCTCCACGTATCTTTTGATAGGCTCGTCGAATCTACTGGAATTGGAAGCCTTACGAATGGGTATCTTCGATATCACCAATTTATCCTCACTCAGCGGTGCTTTACCTGCTTTGCAATGCTCGACCAGTGTGTGCACCGCTTTCGAAATCTTCTTGTTGAACACCATCAACAGAAAATACAGGAAGTAACCGCAGAAGAGGGACATGGCTTCGTACCAGTATACATTTCCATCCCAGGTGACCAATACAAGAAACAAGACGGCACAGATGTAGATAATGAGATCCCTGGTTACGGGCCACCAAGCGATCTTGATTGGCTATAATTAAAAAAAAAAAGAAAACTTGATCGATATGCGGGAACAAGAAAAAAGGAAATTTAATAGGATATCGAAACTTACATGAGGAGCTACTAAACCACCGATAGAAGCGACGCCTATCGTGTTGAACATGGACGATCCCACGATGGTACCTATTCCGATATCTGAATGCGTAACGAATGTTCCTATAATGTTAACGAACAGTTCGGGGGCAGATGTTGCGATTGCCATGAATGTAGCGGCGGCCACGTCCTAAAAGTAAAGTCTTAAAACAAACAAATAAGGACAATCGAATACTTGGGAATGTCAAAGGAACTTTATCCTTAATGGTACTTGAAAATTTTAAAAGTGGACAACTTAAATCTCCTATTTATTCGAAAAGTTGATCGCAAGGACAATTTAGTGGAGTTATCACAAGTAATTTAAGTAACGAATTTAATTAAGTTACAAAAAGGCAAAAAAATTAAACAGGAAGGTGTGTTTTGAACGTCTATAGAATTGGGAATTTGAAATCTTATCAAAATTTTCCCATTAAGATAACTGATATTTTGAAATAGCTGATTGTTTAGAATTTTAGGTAAAGAAATTGAATTAATAAATTAACTAATTTCTCTCTTCATATTAAAAATCATACATTGGAATTTAGTTTCCGTTATTTAGTAAGCGGTAATTTTAGATAAAATACATATCTAGTAATATTTAACACAGGGAAGATTATATTTGTAAAAATGGTATGTGAAACTTTTGTTTTTTGGTAGCCACTTATAGCATATCAACTATTTTAAGTTGTTTTTTTTAATCAATCTGAAGTGTTTTATCGAATGACTTGTCTTGATGCAAAATTTTTTATTTATTATGTTTAAAATCAATGGCTTTACTGCCCGTTTCTGATTCTTTTCTATAATAAACTCCGCGAGCATTATAGTGCATCAATTTTACGTTGACTTTCACCGTTTGCCAATTTAAAAACACAATCTTATGTCTATTTGCCATAGGTACTTTCGGCATTTTACTATAATTTTATAAGTTATCAAATTGTATTGAATTCCCAAAACAATTAACCGAAGAAATACTATTACAAGTACATGGTTTATTACTCGAACCACCATACTAGCAATGGAAATGAGAGGGGGAAGGGGGTACAAGCATTACAGACAGCGTCCTTCCGAATGTTAAACCCACTTTCATCGTAGTGGTCGGCTGACACCTTTCGAGGTGTGTCAGGTTCTACCAGTGTCACAACTAAAGAGTCGTCTTACTGGA
>JARFOC010106030.1:0-12070 GCA_031763485.1 Osmoderma eremita | reverse complement strand
TAACTAAAAATATTTTAAAACTATGACGATAACGATTGACAGCAGTTGACGCTAATAGACAGATAGATAGGTACTTTACCGACGCCGACATATGCAAATAAGTTGCAAGATAACAATCGGAAGTGAAGATAGCGCTAATGACCACAAGTTGCTATTA
Organism: Osmoderma eremita; assembly: GCA_031763485.1. Lineage (NCBI taxonomy): Eukaryota > Metazoa > Arthropoda > Insecta > Coleoptera > Scarabaeidae > Osmoderma > Osmoderma eremita. The sequence continues at coordinate 11,913 of JARFOC010106030.1, read as the reverse complement.
TATCCCATAGTGCATACGGAGGTTGAGACGATCTATAGTTGACCTCTTTCATCCTCTATGCGTGCCTTCCACCTTAGATATTCGTCAAAATGGATTTCAAGATATTTTACCTCTGATTTTACGGGTATAATAGGGTATAATTAGGGTTTGGATTAGGTATACACATGTATAACTGAATTTTTTTATTTACCATTCATGGAAGAAATCTGACTTAGTACGTTTACAAAAAAAAAGGGATATCAAAAGAATTAAATGACATTGATCATATATAATGTACGTTAAATGACACTTGAAGATCGTGAGATAGGGATAAGTTGGAAGGACCGTTTTTATCGAATGAAAAAGTTGTGGAAGTTCGAAAGGTTTTCGATAACCGACGCTTCCGTCAGCACGAGGAAAATGGGCGATTCGACTTATGTAGAAGTTTTCTCGTCTTTGATGACGTGGAAAATCAGATTAAAGAAGTTTTACTTTGACGGATAGGCTTTGAACAATTAAAATGGAAGATTTGAGTATTAAAATTTAATAACTAAACTCGAATAAAACGATTTGATGTGTATCTTTGTAATTATAAGAAAGAAGTTTGCTTGAATATCAAATCAAAGGAATTAGAATCAAACTATATTTGATACCATTGCCATGGATTATCGTATATAACTTGTGTAAAATCCTTTTGAATTGGGGGAGAGTTCAATGTATTATCACAGCCAGAAGGTTAATATAATAGGTCTTAATTTCGCGCAGAGTTTCTCACACCCATTACACACCATCATTTTACTGCTTTAGCTACTGAGTTTTGGACACTCAACATACGTTACAAGTCACCCATAATATCCAAACAGATGGACTTGACTCTAACGTATTAAATTGCGCGTGGCGAGCAAACTGCAGTTAAAACTTAAATGAATTACTCTGCTAATAACTTTGAACATCGCCAGTGTGACTACTTGGCCTAGTCGTTGGTCCGTAACGTTTACGTGCATAAAGTTTCAGACCGCTACCGTATAATGTCGGCATTCCGTTCATACCGTTATGTCGGGGGGTAAGCATTCCATACCACAACACATCGCAATTTTCACGACCTCCACGTTGACGGTCAGAATCCTCGACCTTCCTTCGCTAAAGTATTTCCAAAGTGCCTCACAAGACTCGCACATCCACGCTAATCTAGTGTAATTAAAAACTTTAATGGAAATAAAATTGTTAGCACGTTGTAAAAAGTCCTAGTTGGGAATTGCCCGCAACCAGTGGGGAATCTAACAAGAAACTCTAGGCGAGATTTATACTAAAGTCGAGCCGGCGAAGTTCCGGAACACAGCCAGTCGAGAATTTTCGTTTGAATTGCATCGGGGGAGGAATGCTTTTGTCGTATTGTGGTCTCGGTCGAGTTGTTAGTGGAAAATGCTCGTTGTTCCTTCTTTTTTGGAGGGGAGAGGAAGCGGTTCTTACGGAATTTACTAGAATTTTAAGAGGGAGTTTTTAGATCCCTTCTGTTTTTGCGTTTTAACCAAAGGCAGTAATCCCCGTTGCGTCAAACTATATTAAATAATATTTCAATCACTGGAATTTCGTAGGTAATTTTAGAGTAATACAAAAATCACTAATTTTAAAACATTTTTTAAACAGATGAGTAACCCGTGCTTTTAAATAATCTATAAATAACGATTTGATGTAGTCGTTTAAGAAAGGAGTAAATAGTAAAGGTCTAAAGTTCCACTCTTAGGGCACCCAAGATGTAGAGCACTCGAAATGGAATGATTCTTTATAGGTCTTTTCTTTATGGTTCGTTTTTATGACTTTTTTAATCCTTAAAAAAATAACAATACCAGTCCAAAGTTCCACTCTTACCGCACTCCGGATGTATAACTCCAAAAGGAGTATATTTGTTATAGTCCATTTTTGTACAGTTCGCTTATATGACTTCCTCAGTTATTCAAGAAAACGGTAAACATTAAAGGTCCTAAGTTACGCTCTTACGGCACCTCAAATATAGAGTTCTCCAATATATTGAAAAAGTTATAATTTGTGTTCAGGGCACCAAAATATATAAAAAAAAAACAGCGACCTATTACTAAGCCTAAAGCTTGCGACAAAATTGGACCTGGCCCAAGCACTGTATGAATTATAACTTAGGGGAGTCGTTGATCAAACAGTACACATTTTTATACCGGCAAATTCCAAGTTACTAGCAGCTATTTAAATTTTTTGCACCGAATCGAAACATTTTCCGAAAAAAAAAAAGAGAGACAAAAAAGTTTATCAAATGGATCCCTCTTAACTATTTTAATTTCTATTTTATAAAATTCCACCTCAAAAATCTTTCAATGGAAAATATAGTAGGGGTGAGTGACTTTTTCCACTTCGTATCTCTGAAGGACTGTAACTATTTAACGAAGCGTTTGCCGGTACAGTTTCATTGGAAATTTTTTTCTTATTTTGATGCCCTGAACCCAAGTTTCAATTTTTTCGATATAATCCTGAAACACCCTGTATATCTTTTTCGGAGCATTCTGTTTGATCCTGAAACAGCCTGTATTTGTTACAGCTCTGTTTTGTATAGTTCGCTTGTATGACTTTTTTCAATCCTTTAAGAGAAGGGTAAACAGTAAAGGTCCTAAGTTCCGCTCTTATGGCCTTCATATATGAATCGCTCGAAGGGAATATATTTCTCTATAATTCTTTGCCCCGATCATTCAAGTAAGTCATACATGCGTTTTAGTATATTTAATTTATTTATTTAATTATTGCTGGTAACTTTCAATGCTTAATGCGTCGATACTATGCTAGTAACTTTCTACACTCGTTCCAAATCTTTATCTTCCAACTCATACGTGGATATCAACAGAAACGATGTAGTTAGTTACTTGGGAGAATTCTCGCTAATTGTGCGACCGCCTATAGCTGTGGAGTTTCATTTAATTATTTGTTTCCCCCCATAGCGACAATAGGCTTTTATTCTAATGCGGCCTCTTGTTTTCTCGAAGATTTAATGTCGTCTCTTCGGTCGTATATTAGGCATATAATTTATGCCCAAGTTGTGACTGTTGTATACAGAGAGGCGTTAATCTTATCGCCATTAACTCTGTGTGTGAATCATTCGAGGCAAACTTTGCTGAGATGTTTAGCGTTGTAAATGTATTGAAATCGAAGGGATGTACGGTTTGGAGGGAAATGTTCCGATTTTCTTTGGAGTTGTAGTTGCGTTTGTGTATAGGGAATCGAGTTCGGAAGTTGTTATGCGTTGTTGGTTAGGGAGTTTGTTGAAGTTGTGGTTCTTAGTTCTTTGCGGAACTATTCGCAACGCAATTACCCGTTTCTGAGTGACAGCTTTCTACAAATTTGCATCTTCCGTAAAAGAATTTCTTTTGAATAGGACCGTGAAATGCTTTCTAGTAACTCCGTTATGAGATTGATTTTTAAATAATTCACCGTAAAAGGATTCAGACTTTTTAAAATAATTTCCTAATTGTTAAAGAAAGAAAACAATAGAGGTCCTGGCGATACTCCAAATTAATTCTAATCTCCAAATCAGAGCCCTCTGTGCATCATCCAATTTCTTTTACGCGAATCCCCTCTTATGAATACGGATTTTCCACTAGGATCGCTTGGTAGTCGGCCAAGCATTAATTCGATCCTTAATGGGTCATAAACTTTATCAACCGGTACAGTTCAATTGTTCGGTAACCGGTTACTGCGGTTCGGGATACCCCCAGCGACTGACCGACTTTTCACGCTAGAGAATGCGATCCATAGGGAAGGCAAGATCGTATTTCAGTCACCCCGTCTGAAAATATGGCGTCCGGTGCTGATATTAGGTATTATGGGGATCCCGTGGCGAGAATTATAACCTAGAATTTAGGTCTGCGATGTTAGAAAACCTCCAAGTTAAGTTAAATCATCCGCGAGTGTTCAATACCTAAATAAAACGAAGTAAGTTATCTGACAGGAGACCACAAAAAGAAAAGGAAATCCGGTTCGGTATAAACTACACATACAAAGCGTTAAGGGCAGCTATTGCCAGCGGACTTTCACAAAATTCGCTTGTATGAATTAAATTTAACTATTAGTGTCTACAAGCGCATCGATCCTATTACTGCAACACAGCGATTCCCAGTCGCGTAAGCGCTCCCCTCTCTTCCACGCACATTTTGACGTACCTAGACTTGACAATAGCAGCGGTTAGCATACTGTATATGGAGCGGTGATCGATGCGAATACGAATATGAGTATTCACTGCTTTTAGGCAGATGTGACCCAGGTTGTAGATATTTACAATAACTCGCGATTTCGACGCCGTTTTCCTTTGCAACGTTCCAATTTTCCCGCAATAATAAAATAAGCGAGAGAGTACCCGAGGAACATGGAAACGCTGTTTGCTTAAAATTGTTCTCGGAGAGATGCGAACGTCTAAAGTTGTAGAGGGAACTTTCCGAACTCCGGAAAACAATTCCTTACTGACGCTTGATGTATATTTGAAGCTTAATTGGAGGAGGGATGGACCGCGCTGACACAGAATCGATTGCATTAAGTGCAAATTAAGTGTGGGTTTCTCCAAATTATGAAGGCCTATTAGAAGCGAGTTTAAACTTATAATATTGAAGCTCTAAACTAATGTTCAGGATTAGGTAGATATGGAAATTTTGAATCTATATATTTTATCACCCCAGGGACTTTATGCCAACCATGTAAAATTAAATACACTGCAAATTACGCGTTTTCACATATAAAGGCGATATACCTTTCCTTGATAACGGCCAGTAGTTTCTATACAATTTCTCTTTCCAGATACCGTCGAGATATCAGCAATTTACATATGTGCTTACATTCATTTCCCCGTTAACTTTCACCGTCAGTCCCACAACAGCCATGAACCTTAACACACACTACACGACCGCTGTTATATTTTCGATTCTCTTTTCCTGCCAAACTTGGATTTCCTGGGCCTTAATTGATCCATTTCACTTGTTTTCCGACTACAGACGGTGCCCTTGTGGTTTGGCAAATGAAAATCAAACGCGCGATAAGGATTATCTCAAGATACTAGGTGGCGAAGAAACGGGCTACCACGAATATCCTTGGTTGGTGCAATTGCAATATGAAAATAAGCCGATATGCGGTGGCTCCGTAGTTTCTGATTTGTTCGTGGTGTCTGCGGCGCATTGTTTCAGGAACGATTTCGACCAGACCAAGTTCAAGGCCGTAGTTGGCCAGCACGATTCTTGCTCCAGTAACAATGACGTCGCAGTAGTTTCGATCAGGAAGGTTTTGCAACACGAAGATTTCGACATCAGGACATACTACGCCGATATCATGCTGTTGAAGTTGAGTTTGCGTTTGACCTTTAGTAAATTCCTCAGTCCAATATGTTTGCCGAAGATGAAATTAGATGTACAACAGTTGTATTATGGACGCAAAGGTATTATCATTGGTTGGGGAGTCTACCGAGATGTCAGTTTGGCTTTGTCTTGTGTGCCTAGGAAAGCGTCAGTGCCGATCCTGCCAAAATTCGATTGTAACTCTAGTTTTGCCTCGACACTATTTTGTGCCGGTTATCCCGAAGGCGGTACTGGATTCTGTGATGGTGATAGTGGGGGCGGATTGCTTCTGAGGAACGATTATGGCCAATTTGAACTGACGGGTATAATCTCTAATAGCTATGGATGCGCCCAACGTGACGAGAACGGGTTCTATACAGACGTAACAATTTTCCTACCGTGGTTGTTAAGGAATATGTATGGTTCCAAATGGTGTTTGTAATTATATTTTGTTTATATTGTTATTTGTTTTAAATAAAAACGTTAAATAAAAGTAAATCAAAATACTTTTACCGCTTCAATTAATAAATAATCCTAGATATTTAAAGAACGAAGGAAGAAAGAGTTAGAGATAGTATCTATGGCCAAGGTAAAATTTTTGAAGATGTGTCCTTCGCCAAATCACCAGCGGAATCAGATCTAGGTAGTTATTATAAATGTATTGAAAGTCATTAGGCTTTTGGTTCTACCACTTTTGCTGCATTTAATGCAGGCCGGTGTGGATTTGCTAGTAGCTCCTTTGAGGCATATCTTCAATCTTTCCCTAAGATGCCGTGTTTTTTTCCTGATGAGTCGTAGCTGGCGAAGATCACACCAGTTTAAAAAAGCATGATACTAGCCATTCTGCCCTCAGTTGTAAAAAAAAATTAAAAATATATAATAAAAAAAAATATGTAAAGTATCTGATTTTCAACATTGATTTTACAGGCGAAGATCAATTGATAATTTATCACAATTCGATGTCGTTTAGTGAGGCTGTTAATATGGTGCATCATCGAGTTCCTTTATCTAAATTACGTAGTTTTGTCTTTTCTAACAAGCTAACTAATTTTTTCGACTCCTATTTGCGCAATAGAACAAAAATACTTTTTTTTTATAAGAATATATATTCAGAACCGTTTTTGGTCGAACCCGGTGTACCACGAGTAGTAATTTGGGGCCTTTATTATTTTCAATATTTGTGAAGGATCTGCTTGATACTTTTCAAACATCTAAACGCTTCTTGTAGGCGATTGAAAAATTTATAGGCACATTGCTTCAGTTGATAACGTCTCTCTCGAGTTGCAAGAGGATCTAAATATACCGTTTGCTTGGTGCCATGACAAGAGATTGACTATTATTAATATAGATAAGTGTGGCGTCATGAGATTTACAAGGAAGAAAGATCCTTGTGTCTTTAATTAAAATCTAAACAATACTGAGCTGAAAAACAAGTCATGCATTAGGGACTTTGGTGTAATTTTTGAATCAACGTATATATGTATTTACTGAATATATCGAAAAGATTATCTACAACAGATGTTAAAAATTTTGTATATTGTAAGGTCAACGTCAGAAAGGTAAAAATAAAAGTACTCTTGCTATTTTAATGAGTGAAGAACTCCAGATTCGTATCTTCAGCAGAGTCTCTGACTGAGATATGCACCACGCAGAACACCACTTGAATAACACTGCTATTCAAGTGGTGTTCTGTGTGGTGTATTCTTTATGTTACGTTACAGTTTGCCTCGATAATTTGGGACTTTGTAACAGAAAAGGGTAAAGAAGGGATGTTTGAGAGAGTACAAAACAAATTTCTTAAATTTGTCAATTACAGGAAATATAAAAGGAATCTACTATTTGAGTCGTATATTGCCGAGCACATTTGACATTTAATAAATCCAATCAAAATCAAATCAAATCAAATATGAGAGTAGTAGAATAGAATTTTCTCTTCCTTTTCCTTGTAATCATCGATAGTTTTATATGATATATTCACTTTATAATCCTCGTTTGTAATCGCTATTTAGGTTACACATTCCTTGTGATAATTTGCAACCTGGTTCACCGATGTATTGCCTATTGGCAGCATCTCTAAGCTTTATAATCTTTTCTTCAAAGATGTTAAATTGTTTGCGATCCCCAAAGCCTTATATCGTCAGTCAGCCAGGTTCGTAGTACTTTGCGCTGTAGCTGGTAATCAGTATTACTCATTAGTTACTATAAAATAATAGGGTACGGTGCATCCTTCATTTCTGTCATCGAGCCTACCCAATAGCACCTTCGACCTAATTCGTTCAGAGTGCCAACTCATCAGGCCGTTTGTACATCGACCCAACCAACAATTTTTGGCCGGCAACGATGGGGAATTTTTGAATTCTGACGTTTAAGTGCACACCGAAACGGGGTCGGCCGGCTTGCTCGCTCGCCTAATGATTTATGTCCGCCCTAATCAGACTTACACGGTTCACTCAAGGGGGGTAGCGTTGGCGGTAGCAGCATAACGCCAACGGTGGCATGATGACTGAGGCGAGTCCTCGAATTAATTTGATTTACGATCGCAATAATTAAACCTCGAACACTCTCCATAGAACGTTACACACACACACACATACCATCGGTCTAATAGCAGCGGGCAGAGGAGGGAGGTTACAGAAGAGAATGTACCCCGACATTCCGTTGCAATGGTGGAAGAGCCCGTGCAGGGATACCCTGAAGTGCTACTTCCGGATATGTCGCATATCGGTTCGGTTAATTAGAGACACCGGTAGGTTGGGTGAACGCTAGGCTTGGAGACCGCAGCTAATGCTTAGATACGGATGGGATTAGTGTAATTTATTTAATTCAAATTAGGCGCAGATTTTCACTTGATGAGATATAGACAGAGATACTATCTCGCTGTGACTAAAAACATTTCAAAATAGTGTGTGCATTAGATATTTCTCTGAATGTCAAAACAAAACAATAACAGAAATAAATGGTTATCTAAATATCACCTAAAAGTGCTAGGTGACAGATTGCCCAAAACTTTTTCAGTAAATACACAAGGAAAAGAACTCTTGGAAGATCGAAGAGGAAATTAATCTTGCTGACCAAAACATGTGGATCAAATCTAATCCATGATAGGAGCAGAAAAAAGGTGTTTAGTAGCAAGCAACATTCTTAATTTAAGTGCTAAGAAACAAGTATTGTGCCTTCTAGTGTGACGGTTAAAGGTCCAATAGTTAAATGCAGTGAGGAAATGCTTACATGTGTAGATCATGCTCGCTTCGTAGCGGCAATGCTGGATTATTACAGACCTCATATACAGGAGCTCGTTGCTCAAGTCAGTAGTTATTGTTACGGCCACTCTAACATTCTACACTAAAAGTTTGCTACGCATGTGTGCCGTTGAGAATGCAATATGGCCTAATTGTATGGGACAATGCTTCTGATTCTCACAGAATTTTTGTGACACTAGGGGAAGTGTAAATAGTTACTTGTATTAGCCGGAAACAATATACATGAAGTTAAATGATGTTGCTAATTTCACTCTATTCAAATTGTTTGAAAATATTAACAACATTATGCAGTAGTAAGTGAGAAAGGTTTTTAGTCAGCCAACAGACTTTTTATTCGCACCATGCCTGCACAATGAAACAATGTTTATTTTTCTTTGCTGCAGGTTATTGAACAAACTACCAAAATCAGTTAAGTTAAACCTCATAGTAGGTGGGGTATCACGGTACAATAATATAAATTTCCGCAGATATTCGACCCAGCAATACAAACGCGGAATATCCTCCCAAAATCCCCGCGGGCCATTCTCCAAAACGGCACCGAGTTTGAAGCAGGTTAATCTCTCCATCGGCGGCGGGATCGTTCTAATCTTTTCTCTAGCGCCGTGAAGCGCGAATTCCCCAAAATAAATTAGACAATTTAATTAACTGGAGTGGGAGGGGAGGGTGCCAGTCGATAAATAAGAGAACTAAAGCGGATCAGGCCGGTATTACAGGACTCTACGCCTTCATATTTAAAGAAGAGATATATTCATTCGCTTATTTGGTTTCCTGATAACTCTTTTGTATTAATAATATAGTTCCGTGGGGATTAAGGACATGCCAGAGGTAGTGGATTCAGTAAGTTGAAGATCTAAGAGAAAAAGAATGATACAAGTAACCCAACCTTCTGTTTTTTTTCGGTAAAAGAAGAACGTTACTTTCTCCTATCGGTGCCCGTTAGAACTAACAAGACCTACTAAAAAGGATGCGAAGTCCTTTGTTCTAGTTCCACTGTGTTTCTTCCATCAGCTCCCCCTCCCTCTCTCCCCGTTACAAGGGTGAAGTGGAGAGTGCGAGACAGCGAGCCAAGAAGAAAAAAACTATTTTCGTCAGTTTTCTCTTAAAGGCTCCACCGCTACCGCTCCGACAAAATTTATATTTCCCATAAAATAGCTAGGCGGTTTTACTCAGGTGACACTTTAATGGGCGGCGGTTGAGAGAAATTTAGAACGAAGAATCTTGCTAGGTATGAGACGCCGGTATTCGACGTTACCAGGTGAGGTTTAAAACATCTGCGAACAGATGCATGCAATCTGTTGTTTTCAATGTAAAGTTGTGTCGCGAGCATTAAGATAGGGAAATAAAGAGATTGGTGTCTGGAAACTTGAGGTTTTAAATTCAAAAATTGTCCAGATTAGATTCGTGCGTAAGAAACTAAATAAATCTCTGTAATCGGGTAGAGTAATACAAAACAATGGAGGTTAGGTCATTTGGAACACCCGATTTATAATAAAGATAACAATAATTATTGTTATACTAATAATACCATTATACAAAACGTCTACCCGATTTGTTCATTCAATATAAAAGAGAAGAATAACCAACTATCGATTATAAAATTAAACAGATTAAAAAAGAAATGCCAATAAGTATGTATATAGCAAACATATGAACAAAGGAGACAACAATTACATAAAATGGAATCATTTCTCTAATTAATGAAGTTGGTCAATTGTGCAGCATTCCATATCCGTCAGTAATTGCTTCAACATAATCTTAAACGTCAAGTGTGTATTTGTTTTTCAGTTCTGGTCAGAGCTTATTGTTACAGTTTTGCTCACCTGTACATATGTTAAGGACGTATGTGTACTTGCGTTTTTGCATTTGATTCCAATTGTTTTGGACATGCACGACATTAATAAGTATAAGACAACATGATGCAGACGACAAAAGCAAAACCATAACACAACACAGAATTAAAGTTTTCAAAAAACATCCTTGCTGCTTCACATCTACTTTACTCCTCTTATCATTCCGATTTTCGTTTTGCTTCCACGATACTAAAATGGAGATGTCATCGGGATGTAGGCATACTTCGACATTGGAAAGTAGTTTTTGGAGATTATAAACAACAGGGGGTCGGTACGCAGGCCTGCGGAACTCCACTTTCTTTTCTTTCTAAAGTGTTTCTCGCATTTTGTGGCCTCGCTTCTTCCACATATGTAAGTACCATAGACACAAACTTGATTAAAACACCATTGGTTTCTACGCAAGTGTACTTACACATTCCAATTCCATATATCTCCTCTGCTATCCATATCACCATGTTTTGCGTTATTTTACGTCACCGTAGGACGCATTCATTCTCAACGCGGGATCCGTTCGCGTGAACCCCCGGCAACGGTATTGATTGTCGCCCGTCGCGCTAAGAATTTCCCGCAAGGCCTCCTACACTTCATTCTCCACCCATTTCTCCTCCTCCTATTCCTGCCGCTAACGCTGCTTCACTGCTGATGGCGCGTCCTATTGTTGTGCGGCATTATCGCGCTCTCAGTGCTGCTAGCGGTAATTCGGCTCGCTAGCTGGCTGACTGGTTGCTATCTGTCCCGTCTTTAGCCGCGGCTGTTCTGCTTGTTCGGAAGTGCGAGGCGAATAAATGAGGAAAAATTATTGACGACGTCTATCGTCTGTCACGATGCTCGCAGGAACGTTTTGTATGTAGTTTCGAGGGCTGAAATCTGTTTCCGTTTCGGGGGATCTTTAAGTATATAAAGTTTAGTCGCGTGTGAGTCAATACATGACATTTATAGATATTTTAAAGGAATAAACCAAACTATAAACTCATTTTCTAATTCTACCTTTAAGGTTGATATTGTTATTAGATATTCTGCACTTTTCATTGAGTAAGAACAGTATAAAAATATATACAGTGAGCGAAAAAATTATGGAATAAAATTCATATTTCCTTAACAATTTATATTTGCGAAAATTTGCAAAAATGCCACGGGCAGGTTAATTTTTATATATTGCTTAGTGCCTTTTTCGCATAAAAGTGAGTTAGTTTCCTTGTCGCTTTAAAAGTAATGACGTCATCATCAATTTGTTTAAATGACACTTGAGTTCTGCTATACCACACAATAGGAGCTAGGGTAAGCTATTCTATGAGACCATAAAGTTTCAAGATGACAGTTGATGTAGAAGAGAGAAATTAACTAAAAAAATTGACGAACTATTCATCAAAGTAAATGTTCGAATTGCCATCCATTCACTTCATATTCATATTATTCATATTCAACAAGTATATTTGTAATAACACCATTACAGAAATTTTGTCATAATATTTATGCTGTGTGTATAGG